>JAWLRI010000995.1:409733-436056 GCA_034781795.1 Crypturellus tataupa | reverse complement strand
TGTCCCTTACAAACAAGTCCACGGCAGTGGTATCTGAAAAAAAAAAAAAAAAAAGGAGGAAAAAACAAACAAACAAAAAGAGTAGAAATTGTGACACAAATGTAGTTCATGGATACTAATATAGTTAAAATCTGCAAATACATGTTCTGGATATTCAGCCTCTCTTTCACTGTTAACAAAAACCATCTTAGATAAAAATAATGCCAAACAAAATTTTGTACCATACTGTATGTTACAATATTGATTCTGCAGTGTACATCATGAAGGTTACAGTCAAGATAAAAAAGATTCAATAAAAAGAAAAGAAGATAAATACATTTCCTACGTCTTAAAGTATGAAGCAAGACATGTACGCCATGATAAACAGCTTAGTGAGAAAAATAGGGCCATACAGATATTAAATATCTTGGAACAGCTTCTTTTATGCATGTCTATGGTAGTGCTTAAATAATTAAAGCATTTTGTAAGAGGTAATGTCTATTAAGCTTCTACAACTTTTTGACTCTCAAATCACATCACAGTTTGTGATGGCTACAAGAAAATTTCAGTTTCTTTCAGTAAACTAATTAGTGTTTCTGCAACGTTTCAGAGTTTAAATACTGGATATCTGGTTGTATCACGTACATGTCACTTCTTTCATTATGCATAAACTAGCGTTGAGCGTAGAGCTGTTCCCACAGTTATTCTTACCCACTCAGTTCTGTTGCTAAAATATTACCCCATAAGTGATAGTCTCTGATGTCAAGTCTTTTCAACACCATCTTTCTAGGAGTAAATAAGTCCTTGTAGAATGAAACTCTTTGCAGTCTGAGGATGTTCTTGTTGTTTTAAAGACAGACAGAACTTATTCAAACGCAGAGTAATAGGCACAAAGCAGAAAAGTCACTCACCTGCGATGCAGCAGAGGGCTAGAGCCAACAGCATCATCACATCTGCTGGCTTCGTGGTGTCTGCACGCAGCAGAGCCTGGGTTCAGCTAAGCAGCCGTGCTCCTACCTCTACCCTCAGACAGTAAATGTGCATACATATGTCTGCATGTCTGTGTGTGTGTGCACGTGTTTGTATTTGGGTTACCTGCCCTTATTCTGAATAATATCCCAGATCTGCTGCCAGGGTGGTAATATTGATAATATTGACTGAAGTAAACCATGAAGAATGTTTCTTCATCAGCAAGCATCCCAAGAAGATAATAGATATTATACACACATTATTTGTCATTATTTCACGGAAACATGTGGCAGATAGTTTCTAAAGGACCAGAAAAAATATGCTGCAGGTAAAAGTTCAGATATACAAACCTGAAAAATGTATGCTGCCATATTTTCTCTATGTGCATGCATCAATGCTCACTTACATGCAATGCTTTTTCATGGGCAAAATGTTGCAGATCTGAAATGAATGGCTTCCAGCATAGAACATCTTTACTTTTAGATGCTTCATCATAAATAGAGTATAATTAAATTCTGGTGAAATTGGAAAAAAACAGTAGATTTCTTGTAAAAGCAAGTCATAGAGTATCTCACATAGTGAAGAGAGACCTTGGACTGGGCTGGGGATGGAACTGCTTTTATGAGCATTTGCAGAGAATTTACAAACTGTTAATTTTCCCCTAAACAACATTAGCATTATGGATTAGATGTGCATTAATAGCCTGATAGTCTGTTGATCTCACACTGACATGAATCTCTAGCCTGGAGCCCAGAAAAATTGAACTCAATGGGAAATGGCTGTTTCATCCATCTACAGTCACGCCATAAGCTGCTCTAAAGCATTTCAAACAAACACACGCACCCCACACTTCCTTCTATCAAAAGAAACAAAGAGAAACAAACACCCTCTCTTTCTGTCTCCCAAAAGTCATATGGAAGACATTTTTTAGAAGGATTATGTCCAATTTATTTATATTTCTTTCATGTAGATCAAAATTTCACCATTTCAATATACCAGCAAAGGACAAAAGTAAAACCAATTTAATGGACAAGGAGCTAATGAAAGAGGTTACGCTCTCAAAAATAAAAGGATTTTGCCTTTGGATTCTGAAATACTGCTCAGTTACTTCCTTGGCTGGCAAGTGGTACTCCTATTAGGATTAAAAGGAAAGACAGCAGGAACCACCCCTAGGAGGGCCCTTATATGAGAAAATGTGAGAGTAGTTAGAGGACAATTCAAATATCAGAAAAGCCCCAAAACAAGTTGCTTGGAAGACCCACTAGAGAGGGCACATCTGAAAAATAGAGGCTTTGTTGACAAAGTGACCTTGCAGAATACTGTATCTTTTAAAGAACTGTAGTCAGGAGGCCATGGGTCATGCTTGGTCCAGACAACAGCACAACAGCTTTTGCTGATGATGTCTGCACAGGCAAGGTGCACCAGAAATACCTTAGCTGTACCTCATCTGGTGTGATCGGTGCAGAGCAGGCATTTAGCCCTTTAGATGTTTAAATAATACTTGTCTACATTTTTGCATTTAATGAAAGGGAGAGGAGCAAGAAGTTGTTCTTGTTACATCCTGGAATTAGTCAGACATCATCATCCAACAAATCAGAATAAAACATTACATTAGGCAGAACACTAAACAGGACAAGAATGTTGCTGATTTATGTTTATTGAGAAAGAAAAAAATATCAAGAATAAAGTTGAGTCCCCTGGAGAGCAAGATGAACTGAGGTGAGATCTTCAGTTGGGGCTCACTAGTGGGAAACTTGTAGCAAATTCTCTCAGTCTTGATATTTAGCATTCTCCAAAATGGCTTAGAGTCACATTTTTCTCCCTGAAAATGGAGAAAGGAGAAAAGTGGATTATACACAGACTATTGCCTGCTCTGATCTACCCTTTCCCTTGGCTCCTACAGAAGGTATTAGATAAGATCCTACCCCAGAGCCAAAAAAAATCTCAGAGAATCCCATTAGCTATTTCATTTTTTAAGAGATGAGTGAAATGATTTATCTCATTCTTAACACTAAAATATTTTGGGAAACTATAATGAAACTTCAAATTTAATTTTCTTTGCACTAAGTGAGAAAACTCCATTAAGGCTAATGGTCTTCAAACCGTTCACGTTAACAAACCAGGCATAGCACTGTGTGCTCAGATGAAAAAATGAACGGTTGGCAGGGAGCCTGGTGTTCCCTTCTACTCCAAATCCCTAGCTGACACCGGTCAGTAAGCAAGGAAACAGTAGCTGTACAAACTTGTGCCTGCAGGAGGTAGTTAATAACACAAATGTGATCCATATTTGTACGTACACAGCAACATTGCAGAATGCACACTTATTGCTGTATGTTTGGTTGTCAGAGCCACACAGAGGAAAATACTCAGATGTACAGGCCGGTTTAGGGTAGTCACTGCAGTCAACCTGCAAAAACAGAAGTCTAATATGAAAGATATAAAGGCATAGATAGTAAATAATCTTGAACCCCTGCCTACACCTTCAATGACAAAGATAATGATTTGCTGCCTAAATAAATAAAGTAGCTTCCTTGCACAATCTGACAATCTGAGGTTTATATTATTAAATTTTTCTAGCATAGGAGAAAAATAGGGCATAATTTCCTGTTTGAAGAGATCTATATCATAACCTAACTGCACCATTTCTAAGCAGCAGCAGTGAATGAGTCATGCTCATGATCAGTTTGCATCATGTGTCCAAACTGTCCAGGAAATTAACTGGAAAAATTCTAGTGTCTAGAGAGGTGGAGCTGCCAATAGATGTATATAAAGAACCATTACAGTGGGAAGATCATTCTCTAACCTAGATACTATGAGAGGGATTTTGATTTTATGCAATGGGCTTACGCTTACTCAAGGGTATCGCAGCATGAAGAGTGTACATAAACCATGAAGGGGCTGCACATTCATGGAAGACAAGCACATCAAGGCTCATTGAATACACAGAAAACATGTTTAAGAAGTCCAGCAGCCGAGAAGATTTGGTGGTTGAAAAACTGTTTGGTAAGAGCTACACATATTCACTGTGTTCCCACTCCCTCCTATACAGTCCTTTCAAACACAGTTGAAGTTGGGTTCTTCATCAAGTCACCATGTGCCTGATAGACCATCGGTCTGACCTCTGTAGCCAGATTCTCAGTTGTTTCCTGATGGTTTATTTTTGTTAAGAATTTCTTTCCCCTAGACCTCTTCCTGTGCAGTCACTCTTCTTTTTCTGATATGAATAGCATGGATAAGGAGTATTATGTATGGAGAAAGCAAAAACTTTCCCCGTGCTGGAGCTATGCTTCTGTAGCCTGCTACAGACTCTGGCACTCTTTCCACTGACATCAGCAGGGCTAACACCTGGTCCCTCATTACATAATTCACACTTACTGTAACAGATTGCTTCTTGCAATCACCATCGAACCTCTTGCCAACGCTGGTACCCTTTTCTCTGGAAAAGAGAGACAAGCATGAGGGAGCTTTGTGAGCAAACTACTCTGTTAAACTCTATGCCCCAGCAATGCTAATTGCCCTCAGGTATAATGTATGGGATACAGGGTACCGCCAGCTTAGCCTGTGTCTGCTCTAGATACCAACTCTGGGAGCAAGCCCTGACTCCCCAGCAAGCTGGGCTGCTGGGTTCACATCCACACAGCTCAGAGCCCCTCCGCTCAAGAGGGTCTTTGTCCCCTTTCCTGGACCTGCTGTGTGGTACCTAACAGCCTCGAGGTCATGCACTTGAAGGCAAATGTTTTGGTGCATTTCTGTTCAAGGAGGCAGATACAACATGATACAATATATGGTGTCACAGCCTGTCAGAGTGCTGTTTTATAAGGCATACTGTGAAGGACAAGAGAGGGGACATGGCGTTAGGAGGAAATAGGAACTAGGACATTTGACAGTGTAAGTTCAGGTTAAGTTAGTGGCCCTTCTCTACAAGGCAACATCTGGTGCACAGACCTTCTTAATTTGGTTAAGGGCAGCATGCTTTTATGCATCTAATCCCCACTCAGCCCTCCCCTTCACTTTTGAAATGAAAAGCACAAGTTTTCCTAAGCATAAAGGAAAACAGGGTCCACTTCTCAGGGAAAGAGGAATGTCAGAGTCCACAAGTCCTACAGAAAAGGCCTTGATAGAAATCCTCCTGCTTAAAAATGCAGCTGCCTGGAGTCCAAAGCACTTGCTGTCTATTCAAGAGAGCTCTGCGCATGCAGTACTTACATGTTGTGAACACACAGCACACACTCGTTGTCGTAAGTGACTCCGTCAGTACCGCAGACGGGGCTGTACATTTTGTCGCAGCGCGGTGCCTCTTTGCCATCCTCACCTGTGACGTTGGGATATTTACTGCAGTCCACCTGTGGAAGGAACATTAGCAAAACACTGGTGAAGGTTTATTTATAGGAGCAAGTATATTTGGTGGGTATGTGCCTTTGGCCTTTTGAGGGTCCGCCACAGTAGAAAAAAAATGCCTTTTGTGCAATTATGATGAAATTTCACGATAGGATGACTAGTACAAGATTCTGCAGGCATCCCCTTATTTAGTGTTGAGATGTCTCTGGGGAAAGCAAATAAACAGCTTTGACCACTCCAGTGTTGGACCTGACCCTTGCCATGCTCTTCATTTCACCCGCATGTCACTTACCTTGCATTCTCCATCATGGTCTTTGCTGATATTGGTTCCATATTCACTGGAAAGGGAAAGACAAGCATTAGGAAGCTCAGCAAAGAGTTCTTGCTGCATCCTAAGTGCTGAGAATATTTAATATAAAGGAAAGCAGACTCATTTGAGTTTGCCTGCTCACAAGGAGAGCTCCCCTATGCAATACATACACGTTGTAGGCACACAGCAGGCATTCACTGCTGAAGGTAACTGCATTAGAGCCGCAGACAGGGCTAGGGGTCTTGGGGCAGACTGGCACCTCTTTGCCTTCATCATTTGTAGTGTTGGGATATTTACTGCAGTCCACCTGTCAAAGGAATGTGCAACAGCATGGCAGTGAAAACATTTTACACCTGCACCTCTCATTTTACATGAGAGGAAGAGGATACAACTTCCCTGCAGTGGATTTTTCACTTTGTTGTCACTACTGTAGAACAAACTGGGACAGGTGCATCAGTCTGGTAATGGGTGAGCCCTTTCTGCAGCGATATCCTGTGCCCCAATCTGAAAAACCTGACACAAAAATCTTCCACTCACCTCAACCCCAAAAGCAGTATCTGGAAAAGAGAGAGAAAAAAAGTAGAACATGTGAAAAAAGCCAATCAATAAGATCAATAAGACTTTAGTTAAAGTTAGACATCTGGAGGAAGCATTCCTAAATGCCGTATCAAACTATATGCTTTTACTGAATGGTTTCCTGAAATAATAAAAAAGGGTAAATTCTTTTCTATGCTGATAACTAGAAGAGTGTTTCTTATTGCTGATTGTGAAGAAAAGTGTTTGTCGATATCTTCTTTTCTTCTTTTAATATAGACGAGACTTATTAACTGAATAGAACACCTTTCCTTCCTTATCTTTCACACATTGATTTTTAATTCTAAGAAATAGCTATCACATATCTGAAAAGGTAGCCAAGTAAATACAGACAAATGCAAATAGTCACCAACAGGATAAACAAACATATACAACACCTGTTGTCAGGAATATGCATTTCAAAAGAGCTGAGCATATTATAAGAAAAAGTTTTTGACTTTGCAATTCCATCAGATCTAAACATGCAAAGAAAATGCTAAATTCTGGCTTGTTTTCATCTCTCAGTTTTCCATTTGCACTGATAGTATTGCAAATAAGGGCCAGGCTTATGCACAGAACTTGCTTGTACCACTACAATATTTTCCATGAGCAGTTACTTGAGGTCTGACCACCTCATTATGGCCTTGGTTCAAGTACCCATTTACCTTAACTGTACACAACACTAATTACAAGCACAGAACTCCACTTGAGATTATTTGTGTTTTTGATGGACAAGTTACAATAGTAATCCACTTAAGGTGCAGAAATTTGATTGTATATTCTGTGCAATGCCAACAAACTGAGACAGACTTGTTCTTTGTAGGATAAGAGTCTCTTTGAGGACAATATATGTATATATATATTTATATATTTTAAGACAGTCAGGTTTCTCTCTCTCAGATCCTAAGGCTCTGCAGTGCCTTGTTACTCACCTGGGAAGCAGCAAAGCGCAAGGGAGAGCAGCACAAAAACACTTGCCATGGTCATGGTGGAAGTATCGCTTGAGGCTGCAGGCTGCCCGCTGCTGCTCCGCTCGCAAGATGGGCTCCACGAGGCAGACTGGGAATATATACAAATGCAGGTGTCTAAACTGTTCAACTGTGACATGAAACAAGCAGCCGAATCTGTCAGTGATACAATGAGGCTGGTAATATTTATTGAGATCTTGACTTTCAGGTAATGGTCTGCCTCTACTAGACAATTGATTTTGGCTGGACATTTGGTTAATAGCTTGACACGAGTATCACTTGTTCCATGGGCAAAACCAAACAGACAACTTTTTGACAAAGAAAACAACTTAGGATTCCAGTAGAAATGTATGAGCACAAAATAGCAAGGGGATTAAACAGCGGATTTGTCATTCCTCTCTGTAGCATGAAATCTCCCAGTAGGATGCTCTTCTCCCAGGAGCTGTATAGGTATGAAATACTGCCCTGTTTGCAAATTAGGTAAGAAGCTCTGATTTCCATTCAGTTTTCTGGCTTCTTTTTCCCTGGCTTTCCAGATATCTACCGCTAGGCAAGGTGTGAACATGGATCAGGTGTGGCTTTGCTATCAGCAGAACTGGTTAAATATTGCTAAGTGGCTCTGGAAGGACTGTGTCTAACCAGAGTTATTGGTATTTAGTGCTAGTTTGATAAGAGAAAGGGATTTTGGCAGCTTCACTACTGAGGTATAGAAAAGCTCAACAGAAGACTTAAAAGCAGGTTAGATTATGTCAAACTCCACTAAAAATGTCACTCGAACCTTATCAGTAGAGGGTACTTATTTACAGACCAAATCACAGTTAAACGAATTGATTCAAAATGTTCTGCCAAGACATCTCAAGAACAAATGACACTGAAGCTTTAGGAACATGGCACAGCCTGATTTGAAGGTACAACAGATCCTTTCCCGGTACAGATATTCTGGAAAATGATGCTTAAAAACAGAGCCTGTCCTAATTTCCCAGTCTGTCTCACACCTCCAGCCTCTGTACAGTGTCTTTCCAAGTTTCTCCTTCCTAGAAGGAAGCCTTGGCCTCCACTGTTTTAGTGAAGGGAATTTTGCAAGAGCGGGTTCTTCGTTTAACACAAGTATTTCACTGTAATTTCTCTGACAGGTCTTAACAGGTGAGTCTACCTGTTGAATGTCATGAACTCTAAACACTTGACAAACTTTGACATTGTGGGAGCGATAGAGCAAGAGAGGCTTTACAGGCATTCCCTTGAAAAAAGCAGCGCGCCACACATCAGCCCACTGAAATGTGGCTGAAATTATTGAAATTTTCTCTGTGGTTCCCAGGAAAGATGGGCACACAATTCTCCATATACACTGGGAAAAAGCGCACACATAAGAAGGCACCATAAGGTTGCCTCCTAAGCAGATGAAATTCAACAGTGGTCTGGAAAGCAGGGACCCAAACAGTATGAGCAAAAATATATATATATATATATATGAAATGAGTTACTTGACTGCTTTATTTTTATATATATATATTTATATATATATTTTTATATATGTATGTACACCTATATATGTAGGTGTCACAGTATTTATATATATAAATAAAGCAGTCAAGTAACTCATTTCCAAAAGATCATGTTCTGCATCATCATCTTAGTTCCCGACTTCAGGACCTAAACCAGGCAACCACTAAAGCACTAAGACACCAAGAGTAATTACCATACTGACCCAGGCCCTTAACCCATCCCCTAAAGCTAAGGCTATACATCCATAACACATACCCCTCCCCACAGTCAGCCCTCGTCAAGGGGCCCAGGAGGTTCCCAGGTCAGAGTTTTATCATTTCAGTTGCCCAGTTCAACCTTAGGTGCCCAAGTCTGACCCTGAACAACCCATAGATTTCCTTGGACCACCAAAACATCCGTCTCTTTTTTGGGAGATCACTTTCACCATTCAACTCACAGGCTTACAGGCAAGAAGTCTGCATGATAGTTAAGTTCTGACTGAGAAAAATCAACCTCCCTTAGTGCACTCATGTACTCCACTCCTTTCAAGCAAGCCAGAAACACAACCCCAGCAGTTGCAGGGCTTCAGCACATGGAAGTCACTTCATAGCTTCCTTCCTCCATCCAGGATCTTCAGCTTCCAGATTTGGGCAGATAGGAGTAATAGCTCCAGCTTCCCTTTCTGCAGGGTGGAAATCCCCCAGCTAGCCAAGGCTTTGTGATAGAAGGGCAGATTGCCCAGTTCTCCTAGGAGAACAGCTAGAAAGGGGATTTCCCTTGAAATCCTGCCACTGATCTCAGGCTATAATCCTCTGCACTGACCTCTGCCCTTTTAATCATTGAAATCAGATGCAGCATATGGCTAAATGACCACTTGGCTGGAGGAAAATCCCCATGTATGCAGAGGCCAGCACAAGGATGAAGACCTGTTAGCAAGTAAAGACAGTGCCATGTTTTATGGTCCTGAGCTCCAGAGAGCCCCTGGCCTCATATCAGTGCAGGATGTGGCTATTGGTATAATATTTTCTCTTACCTACCCTAGGAATGCCTTGTTTTACATTTTCCATTAGAGTTTTTGACATGGTTGATGCCATGTTCTCTGGAAAAATAAAAACTGAAGTTAGGACATTTTCTTAGCAAATAATGGGACTTATCAGTGCAATTCACTGATAAATAAATGACATTACTGACTTAGTACACTTTTCCAACATTCCTTGACTTTACCATATTATTTAATTGACAAATAGTTGCTATATAAGTGGGAAATAGCAATAGTTAAGTGTAATCATCTATCCTCACTCAAAAATGCCAGCTAAGCTTAATTCAAACTTATTTAACTTAATTCAAAGTTTCCATCTTTATTCTTCACTTCTCCACACTGTGGCCAAAAACTATTTACACTGTGCCACACGCCTGGAAAAATTGTTAGAGCTGAAGGCAACATTTGAAATAATCTAAAATAAAAAACAAACAAAACTACTAATATAGTAGTATAACATATCGGTATGAAAACATATCCTGGTGTTTATGAACTCATTAAATAGAGATTGATTCAAGTAATGCCAGCGACCGTTTCCCTGAACTAACACAAACCTGAGCAGAACTTCGAACCCTGGGGGTAAAAGCCGACATGGTTTCACATTACTTGTGCGATGAATTTAGTGCATTGGCCCCCAGTAACAGCACAGACGTTGACATGCTGAGAGGAGTCCAGCGGAGGCACCAACAGACCAGGGCCTGGAGCACAGGGCCTGTGTGTGGAGGCTGAAGGAGCTGGACCTGGCCAGCCTAGAGAAGAGAAGGTGACAGGGGATCTAATTTCAGCTCCCTAATGGGGATTATACAGAAGGTGAAGTCAGACCCTTCTCAGAGCTATATAGCAAAAAGATGAAATGGTGATCAAGGACAAAATATAGATATTTTTTCTTTTCCACAAAGCTGATCAAATAGTGCTGCAGTGACTAGAGAAGTTGCAGAGTCTCCCTCCCTGGAGATACTTAAAACTTGACTGGACAAGGAATGCCACAAGCATACTGATAGGACGTGGAGGTTAGACCCACTCTTAGCAGGATTTGGACAAGCAACCACCAGGGAGCCCTTCCATCCTAAATTATTCTATTGGCACAGTAGTTGTATGGTGTTATCTCCTACAAATGACTTTTATTAATGAAATATATCTCTATGACTCAGGAGAACAGTCTCAGAATTTTCCAATGACCTTTGCTCGAAGCAACAGGTAAGCATTTACCAGTCTACCCGAATAGTTGTCTGCATCGCAGAAAATAAGCTGCAAAAACAGTACCCCCTTTATTTCTGTGCTACCACATGGGCCAGATGTAGGTGTCACAGTATCAGCTCTCAGAGTTCGTGCATCGCTCCTCACCTCACTAGCTCACATGGTGCTCCAGCTTCAGTCAGGTTTCTGGATGGCGAGACCATTAGATCAGGAATCTGTTCCACAGGGCAAGAGCCGCTCACATAAAATTCAGGAGAATGCTAGAATGAGCAGCAGAAAAAGTAAGCAATAAATAGCAGAAAGCTTGGCTGGACAACAGCCCGGGGTTTTCTCTCTGGAGTAAACACTGCAGTGCAGGTGGCTTGGAAGGTGAGCAGGAGATGTTATCATGCAGCTGGTCAGAGGAAGTGGAAATCATTGGTTTAGTCAGTTTTCCTGACACTTCAGTGATTTCAGCTGTGTGTTCCTGACCGCTCGTTTTGTCTTTGCCTCAACCCAACAGTACAATGAAAAGGTGGCTGTGGGCAAGCAGCAGCCAAGCCAGGTTTGATATCGTTTACTGCTGCCTGGCAGAAGAAATTGACTTTGGCAGCTTCAGTGCTAAAGCTGAGAACGTCCCCTTCCAGATTTTGGGTCAGGAGGAATTCTTCCAAGGGTAAAAAAAAAAAAAAAAAATCAATAGATTCTTATCTGCAAGGAGGCGATATTTATAGACCAATGCACAGTGAAAACAGAATGAATGAGCATGTGCTGCTACAAAAGCAAATTGCTTTGAAGTTATGTAAACCAAGGGAATATTTGAACACATCTCCAAAGGACAGCAGATGAGGCGCTTGCTAGCTACCAGTCACCTAGCAGCACACACGTCACTAGAGCAGCGCAATTCACAGCGACTGTGGCTCCATCCCTTGGATTTCAATCAGCTTCCCAAGGCTCCAAAGACTGGCTGAGTGTTGTTGCAAAGAAAGGCTTATTGGTAAGGGGAAAAAAAATATTTTAATGGGCTAATGAGTATGGTAAGAAAAAAGTAATTCAATATAGCAGGGCTGAGTGATTATGATGCGTCCTGAGCAGTGAAGAGGAATACTAAGGGCTTGAGGAAAATCCCTTGGATAGCTGCATCCTGACACATGTTTGCAGAGGGATACTGTACAGAACTGGATGCGGACAAATATTGAGGAGATAGGGGGACTGGCCAGGCTGTTCTGAGACACGCTGACCTAGCTGTGCTATACCCCATGCTTGGCTCATGGCCGTGTCACATACCCCACGCACACAAACTCTGTTCATTACCGTGCATTGTACACAGGATGCTTACGTGCTGTTTACCTGCTATTGACACCAACTGAACTGTAGCACGGGATGGTCACGCGCTTAGCAGTTGTATAGGAGCATAAATTCCCCTTCCTCTCCTGCTCCTCACCCTGGACTGGTGCTCAGCGATGCCTGGAATCTCCCTGTTGTTCTCTTCCTCCTACCAGGAAACGGAAAGCCCCCGTGCAGGCGTGGAGGTAATAAAATCCTTAATTTGACCACCGTGTGACTTGTGTTTTGTGTGTTTGGTCCCTTGACCTGTGTAGCCCCCCGGTCCTTTACAGATACATAACCCAGACATGACTGCATTAGGAAGGTTACAGCAAGGCCGGCTGCAGGGATCCCACAAAGCAGATCACCTCCCTGCAGGGAGCTGACAGCAGTCATCCATTCACCACAGGAACGCGCGTTCGGTGCTCGTGCCCTCTCACTTTTATTTCTTAAGATTGGTAGAAATGTCCATGGAACTCAAAGCATTTCCAGCGAGATGGTCATTACCCTTCTATGTTTATCATCCCCTCGCTTGTGCAAGTTATGCACCGAGTCTGTGCATTTTGAGGAGGGCCAGCTATAAACAAGAGTCTCTTCTCCCCATACACAAATTCTGCATTGGAGAAAAATAACCACTGGCAGCTCCTGAAGGTGCCTGTCCATTGGTGCCACAGCAACCTGGAGGCAACACTCCCGTGAGCACCCTGAGAAAGGGGACTGCACCGTGTCCACAGGCAAAGCTGTCCTTGCAGGGGAAACCACGCAACGAGGCTGTGCAGAATGTGAGCAGAACATCAAGCTGAAGTGCACGCGCGGATCTGGCCTTATCACCCAGCAAACCAGCAGAAGTTCACATGAGACACAGTGTTTGAACAGAGAGGTGAAAAGGAGGTTACTCTCATTTAGGGCAAGAAAAACAGGAACCTTTGAGATGTGGGATGAATGGAGGTTTCTTTCTTAAGAGAGATCTTGTAAAAAAAAGAGAGGGAGTTCTTATTGAGGGATTGGATGCAATAGTAATTTAACATTCTTCAGAATGGCTAAAAATGAAAAGTCACTGCTCTCTCTGGTGGGCAAGAGAGATGGAGAACAGGGTGAGAGCCAAGGGGCATCATGGTGCTTGTATCAAGTGCAAAGAGTCACTTGTCTGAAACAGGTGGAACTAGATGGATAGGTTCCCATAGCTGCAAAACTGTTAGGGTCACAGCTGCGGAGTATTATTTTGCTCAATATTAACAGCAAAAGAAAGGGGAGTAATTTAATTTGTTCAGAAGGGCTGAATTTTAATCGGAACATGGGCTGATTCTTTGCAGCTGCACGTGGGTGAAGCAGCATTGGTGCTGACAGAGGAACATGTTTGTGAATTCCAGGATTTTACTATTTCACAGTTGTGGCAGCGAGGTATGTAGCATCACTTTTACCAGCTATAAACTATTGCACTGGCAAAGTAATGCAGTTACTGACTAAATATATTAGTTTGTTCATGATGACTGCTATGGTGCATCTGATTATATGGCTTGTGGCTTGGCACCATGCCGCATTTGCAAAACTTCTATCAAAGAGAGCTGAGTGCAGTGATATCTGCAGGGATCTTCTGAGTCTGCTTTTCTAGCCCTAAAACAGGATACGCTTTGCTTTCCTGATGTTGTCAGGAAAGATTGCTTCTGCACACTTCAGTAGCAAAGAAATATTTCTGCTTCTTTGCCTCGTATTTTGTATCTTTTTGCCATCTTTTTCTTCACACGTTCGAATGCAGGCTGTGGTAAACAGCAATATTAGGAAGCTAGTGTTAAACCGCTGCTGAATAAAGCGTCAGTAGAAGGTATATGTATCGCTTATGTCTATTCCCACACTGCTCAGCATCCAGCTGGCATCGTCTGGGCTGCTGCCATGGGCAGCTCAGGCAGGGTCTTGGTTTCCCTTCGTTCCCATCACTGGAACCACCGCTGTTCCTGTATCCCCTGATGTGTCTTGTCGGAGCGTGTCACCTGCCCTCTGAAGGCAGGAGGGGGAGGCTGCCGTTAGAGGATCAGTATGTTCACTTTCCTCAAGCAGGGGAGATGCTGTGAATGTAAATAAACTCACGGATGATGCAAGTGAAGGAGAGTTCAGCTGAGTTTACCACCAACAATGAAGCGGTTTTAGCACTGCTGACATTACAAGCCTATCAGTCAACAGACCCATGACATCTGAATACGCTGCATCATTCAGATTTCCACTCTGGCTATTTTATTTTCCCTGCTTAATCTTCACAATTTCCCCCTGAGCACAAACAACAAGTGGAGAGGAAAAGAGAGGATGAATGGGAAAGCATGAGCGAGAGGCCGGTGACGAGGGGATTGTCACCCGGAAAGCATGTTTCTTGTGTTGGACTGACATATTACAGGCACCGATCCCATACTCGTTGCTGTAAGTGGAGCCATCTGTGCCGCAGATCTGGTCCGGAGCGCGGCCAGGGGCCCCGAGTGCTGCTCGCAGCGGTGCCCTGTGCTGCAGCTAAGCCATAAAGGCAGCAGAGACGAGCAGTAAAGCAATAAATTTCCAAATAGTCTTCGTTCCTCAGTGGGCTTGAATGAAATGAAACCAGGGCTTCATTTCTATGAATGAAAGTACACAGGAAGAAATACACTGCACGAGCCCTTTGTTTTTGCAAAGTCACAGCATGTTTAAACTTACGGGGATGCACCTCAGCCGGAGAAAATCCAGAGAAGCCTTCCAGGATAAGCGGCTGCTGGCCAGCTGGACACTGCCCACTTGCCTTATTTCCTTTTGCTTTCTTCATATCTGCTAGTTGATCAGCAGCAAGCACACCACAGAAACCTAGAGCATGGCAAACAATCAAATAAAATTGTACCAGAAAGCAATAACAGAAAGCGAACAAACATTTCTGAGGGGGAACATGCTTAGAGGGATTAAATGGGTGGATACAAGGATTATATTTTTAAATATAGAGATTTAAGGTAATTTTGAAATCTTCAGACACCAAATTATTTCTTCTGTTTTCAGCCAGTAATAAATAACTGTGAAACTGATACAATGAGTTCATATAATTATTTTTGGCTATACTTTATCTGAGGAATATATGGTTATAAAAGTGGTAATAACAAGACCATTTAAATATTCTTTGGAAAGAGTAATAGTCATATATTAATATCTCCCTTGAATATTTTTATTCTATTGGAAAGAGCGACAATCATACATTAATATCTCTCTTGAGTACTTTACTAGTTTCAGAAATCAGTGGGTTGAGCCATGGTGTTGCCATGCTCTTCCCAGCAGAGTGACACAGTATCTAGGTCCATCCACACACTCCTCTAGCAAACACAACATCTAAAAAAAATAAAATAAAATAAAAAGGCAAATTATGAGCATGTTGAAGCCTATAGATTTTTCTGATAAAGCTTTAGAATGAATCTTAGATACAAAGATTGTCAGTTATAGGCTCGTTAAAGTCACAGATGGGTGAGGGTTGATATATATATATATATATATATATATATATATATATATATAAATTATGAAAAAAAAATCTATCAGACTAATATAAAAAGACTATATAAAAATTATTGTTTTCTAAATCCCACTTATCAATCAAGAAATTAAATGATTCACCTCACTTCTCCTTCTCTTTGTATTGTAAGAAAAATGACTGTAGACTCAGAAAACATTGATAAAGCTATAAAGATAAATTGGACAAACAAGGAAGCGGAGAGGGAATTTATAGTTCTAAAATATTGCCTCTGTGATTGGCACCAATGCATTAACAAGTCAGAGCTTTTGAGGGTCAGATGTGCACAGTGTGAAATGTGTGGGAGTTGGGGTTGCCCAGGATCTCCAACCGTGGCCTCTGGAGCAGGCAGGATGCAGCAGGGGCTGCAGCAGCAATACCTTTTAGATGGCTGAAGGTCTGTCTTCATAACACACACTGGCAAGTCGCTATTTCTTCACTGCTTCCTTGACTTGAGGGTGCAAGGCTGCACCTGCAACTATTTCCATTCATGGAAAGAGCACTAAAATAATAATCCATACAAGCAGCCCTAAAAACTTGTGCTTTAGTCTGACCCTTTTAGTGCTCTTTTCTGGAAAGATAAAAAAGAAAAAAAAAAAAAAGAGAGAAAAAAGGAAGAAAAACCCATGCTTTCGTAGCATGCCAGTCTAATGGTCTTTGAGGACAGCCTGGTGATTTGGAAGCTGCTCTGGCTTTTGACTGAGCCAGGGCAGGAGGGCAGCCGCAGGGCTCTGCACCGTTACACATCTGAACAGCAACAGAACAGGAGGCAGAGGAGCACGAAAGCATCTGCCAGCCTCATGGTGGAGATGGCACTGAGTACGCCCGAGTTTGTCAAGCCCTGAGCTGGCATGATGATGCCTTCCTGCTCCCCAGCACAGAATCTGTATGTATGTATCTATCTGTGACCAAGCAGGCGTCCGGCTCAGCCAGATTTATTAGTAACACTGAACTCTGATATTGTTCTATCTCTCTTCAAGGCACAAGAGTTCAATACTTCCTCCTGAATGTGCCAGTCTTGGTCTGGCAGCTGCTTCCTCACCAACACGAAGCAGAAGGAGATCATCTGATCTGAGGCTCAGCAGGAGCCCTGGAACACATGAAAAGCAACTCCGGGGGACACCAGACAGCTCTGTCAGTGAGAAGGCTGCCCTACTTTTATAGACTTATATAGCTTCATAAAATAACCCCCGTGCCTGGGTGAATATATAAATTCCCATATCAGGCTTTTCCCATTTTCCAGCCTACTTTGGTGAATTATCCTATTACATACTTTCACATGACACCTATCAGTGAATACAGCATAGAAACTGTGTTTGGTGACTACTTCAGCATCTTCTCTTTGAGTTCACATTTTGCCTTTGGTGCCATCAGACAGTTTCTCAGAGGCTTTGGCCCGTCTGTGTCCAGCTAATGTCACTCGGTGCAGACTTTAGCAGCTTTACTACAAAAGCCAGTGATCAGAGCTAAGGCCAACTGAAGTTGTGCCAAAGTCCACAAAAATTTAATTCATGCCTTATCCATAAGTAGACTTTAAAAAAAAAAAACTAACTCACAGTTAAACTGGAATAAATCAGCATGTTCTGAAAAAAACACCTTAATAGCAAATGGCAAGAAGGTTATATAAACCAAAGGAACATTTACATTAGGACAGAGATTCAAGAAAAATACAATAAGCCATTGTTAGTTACAAATCATCCTGGAAAGCACATGCCAGGCACAGAATCTAATAGCACGGCAGTACTAGGGCCTTAGTCCCTGATACAATACCCAGAATATCTCCAAGTCTGGAACATTTGCCTTCAGCCTATTAATCTAGCCTGACACTTCAAAGAATGACTTTCCAAACGAGTCCAAATAATTGTGTTACTCCCTAGTAAACTACAATAGGACATTGAATCAGGGAGGCTTAGCTGTAGTCTAGAAGTCTTTTAACCCCTAAATATTGGACTAGAAATAACCCTAAATTGGCAGACCTAGCGCAAAGCTAGAAGTAGTGGTCGTAACTATTGCCAGCAGCTGGAGAGTGGGCCCCAGCTCCCTGCACCGCTCTGCCATCCATATGGAGACCAAAGTGACAGAAAATAAACCACCACCAAACTCTTTGCTCTCGCATATAGGCCAAAACATGACTATTATGCAGAAGCTCTTCTATGGTTTGCTCTATATTTTGCTAAAATTGGTCCCAGGCCCTCCTCTGCATCCTTTCCCCTCTCACATGTCTTTAGGAAGGAGGCTGCTGCAGTGATTTATCAGGGCTGTCCCACACTCCAGGTGTGATTTCTGCTCAGCTCCCGTGAGGCACGAGGCCTGGAGCTATTCAGCTGCATTAATAAATCAAGGACTTTTGGGAGTGGAAGTTTCTGCTCTCTGTGACCCTGAATAGAGCTCAAAAAACACTCTTATTGAGCAGGCTGTCCACCTTGTAGCTCTTCTAAGTGGCAATACCTAAACATCAGGGTGATTTTTTCCCTATACTGGTTATAGAAAGGGAGTGCAGATGATGAGACTGCCTGGAGACACTAAGTGCTAGATGAGACTAATCTTGCCAAGGAGACTGCGAGGAGGAGGAAGCGGCTGGTTGCTCCAAGGAGAGAGGTCACGTTCCTTTTAAGAGGGGGTCAACACTGAGACAGCAGGAAAAACGCTTTGCCCGTGTGCCTTGTGGAGCAGGACATCAATAGCAGAATGAATCTCTGCAGCACGGGAGGTACTGGGCAAGGGGTGAAAGAATGTGGCATTGAAATGTGACAGAGAAGTGTTGCCAATGATTTTATTGAACAAAAAGTGTTTCAGGAGATAGAAGGAAACAAGACAAACTGGAGGAAAGCTCTTAGGGAAAATCAGCCCATTGGGAGTCACACAGAGGGATGTTTTTCTTCCTGAGCTGGACTCCAGTGCAGTTAACATTGGCTCAAAGCACTGATTGTGAGAGTCTTGTTGCTCTCCCTAGGGAGAAAAGGAGAAGAGATGGATGAGACAGAGAGCACACTGGGCACAGAAGCCCTGTTCCCCATTTCACTAACATGGGAAACGTTGACTTAAACTGGCTTCATGAAGATTCTCCAAATCTCAACTACATCCTTTCCTTATGATCATTAAAGATAAAAGCTTTCACATACTACATACAGTCCAGCTGTTCCACGAAATACTTTTCCCATGCACCGACGTGCTTCTGGAAAAAAATATGTGCTAGTGCACATGAGTAAAATCACTTTGAAGTTAAAACCAGAAGCCGTGTATAGATCAAAAAAGGGTTCTTCATATTTTCCTTTAAAAACAACCCATCTGCTTTCACAATTTATGGTGCACCAGAAACATCCAGCACATGATCACAACCACACTAAGGAAAGACGCCTGTATTTTCAGCACATGCAGGAAATTACGGTGGAAAAGAAGGGATTATTTCTGTACGTACAGGAATGCATTGCAGAAAAGACATCTGTTGTCGTATGTTTTGCCATCAGATCCACAGTGTGGTTGATATTCCAAGGTGCAGATAGGAGTGGGTTCTTTGAAGCCACGGCAATAGTCCTGCAAACAGACAAATGGCAGATGTTGTGGCCTGAGAGCAATATCGGTCCCCAGCAAGAGGAATGATACCAACCCAAAAATGAGACCCTATCTGTGAGATCGTGATAGGAACTGAGTCACAAAGTCCCTTGCCATTAGCAGGTACGATCCCACACTACTCCTGCTCACTACCACACTCTTCCTTACGCTGTTATAGAGCAATGGGATGGATGATGACTGACCAGCCACGACCAGGGGAAATTCCAGGTGATCTCCTCAAGTCTGAACACAGTTCCCCTAATTTGTAACACAGAGCAGGCTGTAACAGACATGATCCCTGCCCCCTGGTTTGCATTTGTTCTCACTCACTTTTGCAGCATCTTCTGCACATTTGCCATCATTTCTTTTGCCAATGTTGCTCCGATGCTCTCTGGAGGAAAAAGATGCTGATGTTAGTGACGGACTTGTCAGTTAGTGACTAACTCACCATTACAACCCCAATGTAAGAGCATGGTCTAACTTGTATGCCGCATACAAGTGATTTTCAGATGAATTAGCTTAGCATTGTGTGTGCCATGTTAGTGTGCAATGTAATGGGCCAGGGCTGTGTCTTTTGGACAAGTGGTCCTGCCAGCTGATTACGCCCTGTTACAGAACTCAGAGCAGTGACCTGGTCCTTGCTGAATCCCAGTTGCAGCCTGGGCAGCTGGGAAACAAGGCAGGCTGAAGGGACGGAGGTGGCAGTCAGTGGCATTTGGCTCCCTGGTCCAACAGAGGGTTTCAGGTCTGGGCTTTGGCACAACACTTGGCATTTGTGGGAACCCATCAACCCAATCCAACAGCCACGGCTGATGCCCCCAGGGGAAGGTGTGCGCTTACAGATTGTGGGAGCACAGCACACACTCGCTGGCGTAGGTGACACCATCGGTACCACAGACGGGATTGTAGATCATCGTGCAGAGCACCAGGTGCCGGCCGTCATCCGTGGTGACCGATCGGTACTTGCTGCAGTCGAGCTAGGAGGCAAACACAGCAAAAGCTCTGGTTCGGCCTCTGCTCTGCCAAATAGTACCCAGATGCAGGCCCCCAGCTTATGCCTTTTAGGATTTGCCATAGGATAAATTAGGGTCATATATTAACTCATTCTCCCATTGAGACCTGAGCAGAAGTAACATGGCAATATCCTTTCAGAACCTTCAGCTGGAGAAGACCAAAATGAGGTTGACGGGACATATCCTTCCACTTTGTATTTACTGTGTTGCCCTTATACCTCACTGAGCCTGCCGCGATATTGCAAAATGCAGCTCAACAACAATCTGCAAATCAACACGGAACGATTTATCCCCTGCCTACAAGAGAGCTGACCGTGACCAAGGAGTTTTTCACGGCCCACAAGAGTTGGGGGTGGGATGCGCCGACAGGCCTTTTGTTCGAGCGGACCAGCTCTGGCTGCTGAGATCTGCCAGGAGGACTGACTGCAGCTGAGGCTGATTCACACTGGTTGAAGAACTGGCATTTTAGCACCCCTCGTTTCTCCAGTGTGAGCTCTTCTAACTGATTTATGTGTCTCACCCGGTCTGAGCACAGGGCGTACTGGGGAAACAAAGGATGACATTTCATCCTCTGTTTGTGTAGAAATGAAATATCTGACTCGGGATGTTGACTCTTTGAAACACATGCTAATGAGACAGCTTTGTTTTTCTGTTTCCCAGTGGGTGTGAATCGTTTAGAGCTGGTCAAATATGGTTAATTTGGTATTTTTACAAGATTCATTGTTGGTATACATTAGATTACGTTGCATTTGCAAGAAAAACAGAGAGGGCTTTGAATCCCTTTAGACATTAGGGATCAACATTCCAAACACAGGCACAGTGATTTTCTAATCTTTGCAAAACATCCTTTTATAAAACTTCAGTCTCCAGAAAGCAGAAAGCACAGAGGCACCCTGGAATCCTCTGTTTCCCCTTCCCATATCACCAAAGCAGACAGCTAAGTTCCTCCTGCCACTGTGACAGACTGCTGTGGGAAAGAGATTTCTTTCACTATGCCTTAAATCATTTGTTACCCATCTCATAACTCATTCCTCACCTGTTCTCCTTTCTTTCTTCTTAAGACTCTATGCAGGAAGTGCACAGTGTTCCTGCTGTCAGGAGCCAGGTATTCACCCATGCAAGGAAGGACAGTGTGAGCTGTGTGACCTGCTGGAGGCCAGGCTACCCGAACCAGCCAGCACTTACTCAAGCTACGCACTCAGCAACACCTCAAGTTCCCATTTTTCTTTGAGTCTCACTTACTGGATGAACTTCCTCGACGCATTTTCCATCGTGCTTTTTGCCTATTTTGATCTCCAGTTCTCTGGAAGAGAGAGAAAAGGAGGGTTTAAGAAATCTCAGTGACGGACTCTCCCCGTCTTCGCTCCAGCAGCAGCCGGGAAGGCCGGTTGATCACTCCGCAGGGGCTCTCCAGGGCTTACAGGTTGCGGGCACACAGGGCGCAGTCGTTGTCGTAGGTGACGCCGTCCGTTCCACAGACCTCCTGCAGGATGAAGGGGCAGGCGGTGATGGCCTCTCCGGACTTGGAGGTGCTGGTCAGGTACCTGCTGCAGTCGACCTGGGGACATAAAACAGCGCCAGGTCAGCTGCTGTGATACCAAAACACATCTCAGCTGCAGCCTGCCTGCTCTGCTCCTCCAGACTTTAAAAGCTTCTGCCAGAGAAAAAGCAGGGTTGTATTTTAATTTTAGCCTTCCTTTAGAAATGCAGTAAGTAATTTTAGTTGGCTTTGGTATTGTCTGCTAACAGAGGAAAGAAAAGAAGAGTTGACAAAAAAGATCATTTTCCCAGACAAGCGTCTATGCAAGTTTTCCATGTCCTAACAAAAATTAACTAGATTTTAAAACAAACATTTTGCCCAAGGAATCAGATTTAAAGGATTTTACATTAAGTCCAGTTTGATATAGAATTAACTAAATCTGAGATTCAGTTTCACCATTTTCAAAATAGCAGCAAGGACCATTTCATATGATTGTGTTGTAAAAAGCTTTACAATGTATAAAAAGTGCCACTTCAAATACTGGAGGACAAACAGGCAAACAGTGGAAGTCAGTCAATATCAGCTAAGCATCTGACCCTTCACTGTCATTTTGCATAGTTTCCCCAGTGTAGTGTCCCTTATCACCAAATTTCTCACACGGTCCAAGGACAAATTAAAGCAAAGATAACAGTGTCTTTATTATTCAAATCATATTGCATTCCCTCTGGGTGCATGAATTTATTCTCAGCGCTTTAGAGCTGTTCTGCGTATGCAGAATAAATGCATAGAGATATTATCAGCATGTATTGCTGCTGCGGATGTTTATAAAGCTATTTCTGTATCTGAAACTAGGAGCAGAGGTTTCATGGCTGACTGGAGCATGAGGATTTCCTAACCCACCTAGTTACTGCAATTGAAATCTGAAAACTGAAAGAATACACTGATATCTAACAGGGTCTTCTGCCTTCTTTTCCTATCATCCTAAAATAGGCTGCCTGATTCTAGGGCTGCTTCTAACAATTTCCCTTCAGAGCTCTGCAGTACTGGGACATTTTGTTTCTGAATTTCTGGGCTATTCCCGTTCTCTCTCGCCCTGATGTACAGCACGTTGGCAGCAGCTGTTGCAAGCAGCTAGGGAGCAATGCGGTGCCAGCACAGGGCTGTGCAACCCTCTCTGCATTCGGGAAGCCAGAGTGTTTCTGGAGACTGTAGAGAGAGCAGACTATCGCCCTTATTTTACATTTATTTAGACTTACTGGGAGAGTTTTAGTCTTACATCTTCCATCATGGCTCTTCTTAACCTCAGTTCCGTGGTCTCTAGAAAGGCAGAGGTTGGTATTAGCATGCTAGCCAAGTAATCCTCAGGACATGTAGCCACCATAAAAAGCAGACTTAATTCATGGTCTATATAAATGATACAGGAAACATCCACTGCCTAAATAGCTATTTTCTCCCTGTCCTTAGCAAGTATAGTCCTAAGCAGTAACAGATATACCAGGTCTCCTCACACTGTGCTGGGTAGCAGTCCCATCCACCCTTTTCTCTGCCCAGATACCACAGCCCTCGCAGTGTGCACGGGTTCATATTTGGCTCTTCCAGAGCTCCCCTGATGTGCACAAAAAGAGGGTCAGGGAAGAAAATCAAGGCAATGTGTCCTCAGGAGATTGAAAGATGAATAGATATACATCTATAGGCATGCGGATACTAAGAGAAGAGCTGTCTGGAGCACTAGCCATAGCTAGTCACTGCAAAGGGAAGTCCTGTGTGTAGTACTTACAAGTTATGGGCACAGATGCCACACTCATTGTCATAAGAAAACCCATCTGAGCCACAGACTGGCTCAAGAACCTTCGGACAGGCTATCCGGGCTCTACCATCCTTAGTTGCTCTTGATGGATATTGACTGCAGTCAAGCTACAAAAGCAGAAACATCATCACTGAGAGAGTAAGTCTTTCTGAGACAAAAACTAACATAATCTCCTGTTTTTCTTGATGTCTTTTATGCTTGAATGCTGAGACAACTTTGGTGTTACAAACCATCTTGAAAAAAACATCCTGAATCAGCTCTTTCAAACCATCCTGAATCTGCTCTGCATGAATCCCATCATGCACAAAAAGAACCACACGGTGCTGCATAGTCTGAGACACCCAAGCAGCTAGGTCAATTCCAAATGCTGCCCAACTCCTGACTACAGGGACTTGCAGCCTGAGCGAGAGCATTTGAAATGTAGGTTAGAAAATCAGAAAAGAGCAATCCCATGTCATTCTGTACTACAGAAATTAAAAACAAAAAAAATGGCCCCCCAAAAAAAGAATGAAGCAAACTGGATTTTGCTGATAATGCAGTTGAAAATCATCCTCAAAGAAAGGCCTGCAGTCAAACCAACCAGCTTCCACATTTATGGACTGGTGTGCCTGGGACCTCTCCGGGACCAGGCAACGATGCCTGGAGCAAAACTTCAGGTGTGCTCCGTACACCAGAACACACCCCCACCCCAAGGCTGGCGTAGGCGTGAATTTGTAATGCAGACTCTGTGCCTAGCACAGCGGCTCACATGCAGCCCATCTGCCAGGGCTGTGTGGGCAAGGAGGGCCCAGATGACACCTGCCTCAAGACAGATGGGATTTGTAGGCGTCCTGAACGCAGGGGGCTCGCAAGGCTTAGTGGACATGTGGAGAAAGCCAGGCTTCAGGCCAGCTCCCTTTCAGAATAGAGGTAGCCTCAGGGAATCCTTCAGTTAATATAGGCAAAGGGATAAATATGCATTATATTGTACTCACTTCGGGAGAAGGAACAGTCTGTTTGCATATTCCATCATGCTTTTTACCAACATGGGCCCTGTGCTTTCTGGAAGAAGACAATGAAGTTGAAGAACTTAATGCTTAATCTCCTGGCCATTCAGATGCAAAAGAATCAGATATAGCAGATACATGACAAATTAAGGTTTCAACCTCTACAGGAGTGTATGAAAATAACTACATTAGTCTACTTGTTAACAAGCTTGTCACATCTTCTAAAAATTTATAATTTAAAGTGAGATTCTGAACTATTCCTTCATCTGCTTAGTCATGGGCCAGCTGACAGACTAATCCAGAAAATTGTCATCTGACTCTTCCAACTTTCCCTCAGCACAAAAAGGAAATCAGAAGAAAATTAAAGGTAGAGCCCCAAATAAGTTTTTAAGAAGCTTGAAGGAATAAGTATAAGAAGAAGCATAAAAGGACTGTTCCCAGCACTGCTAAGTGCTGTTGGTAACTTAGAAGGAATGCTCTACGCGTGGCACCTACCCATTATGGGCACAAATTCCACACTCATTGTCATATGTAACACCATCTGAGCCACAAACTGGATCCAAGATCCTTGGACAGAGTACTAATGTTTCACCATCTTCAGTAACTTTTGTTCGGTACTGGCTGCAATCAACCTATCAAAATAAAGAAAATTGGAACTGATAGTCATTATTATGTGAGAAAAGTCTGTGTAAAATCTTTCTGTTCTGTATCCCACCCTGCATAGTTTCTGCAACAGGCCAAAGCCCTGATACACTTAAACAAAATCTTCTATCAGAAATAGATTTTCTGAATGGATATCCTAGTTATCTAGGAGTGGAGAGGAAGGGCCCATCTTGGAGAAGGGATCCTTCAGACAGAAGGAACGTACAAAACTTCAGGCCCATTTTCATCAACAAAATTCTCTTGAGTTTGGAGGGAACTATTTTTCACCAGCTAGAATTCCAACTAGTATTGTTGTATTTTGGGCTGTTTTTCTCCCCTTTTTTCCTGTGCTCTGATTACTTACTAGTTCAGATCCCATATAGTTATGCAATGGGATTTGAAAAGATAAAAAAGAAATGGTTATCTATCAGTTGGGAAATAGACTTTCTAAATCTCCCATTTTTTTGTTCTGAAATATATAAGCTTTTCTTCCTGAAGCACCAGGCTGTTCCGCCTCATGTAGAACTAATTATAAATATACAATAAGCTAGACCCTATAAATATGTATGCTGAGTGCTCTTATGAGTTTCACTACATCTACGTAAAAAAAAAACTAGCATGGGATTTCTGTGTCCCTATTGCAAAGAGTGGAGAAACTTGTGATGTTCTGGAAGAAAACTGGCAGCCTACACAACACACCGGAAAACCCAGCACTCCAAGAGCCGAACACACCGGTCTCTTGGGGATCACCTTCTCCTGGGCACAAAAGCTAGCTCAGTATGAAGGGAAGCAGACTGCAGCACTGGTCACTACAGCTTCTCACTTCACATCCAAATCCTGTTTCCTTTGTCCTTTTGGTGTGTTCTGAGTGGAGTGACCCTTTCTCTTGGGGCAAGAAGAATGGGAAATCCACGCTTACTGCAGAAAGCCAGTGCCAGGGCTGGGACCCCCGGGAGCCCCTCAAATGGCACTTCTACAGTCTCCTAGTCAGGGAGAGTCAGGGAAGGATTTTGACTTTTATTGCATTTACCTGGGAAGTCTCATGCTTGCAAACTCCTTCATGCTTTTTAGTTATGTTGGCGTGATGTGCTCTGGAAAAAAAAAAAATAATAAAATAAAATAAAATAAAATAAAATAAAATAAAATAAAATAAAATAAAATAAAATAAAATAAAA
>JAWLRI010000995.1:305617-409633 GCA_034781795.1 Crypturellus tataupa | reverse complement strand
AAAATAAAATAAAATAAAATAAAATAAAATAAAATAAAATAAAATAAAATAAAATAAAATAAAATAAAATAAAAGAGCTGCATTGGTTAGGGAGCTTTAAGTGCAACTTATTTCCATTATAGTCTAGACACTGGGACAAGAAAGCAGATCCTAACCAATGCATGGGATGCTGTAACTGTACGAGTTTCATCTGAATATGCCCAGAGGATTGTAGCATGCGCTCTTTAAGCAGCAAACACAGTATTTCCTTATCCTGCAGTGTTATGGATATAACTCTGATGGGCTCCTGGCTCTGCTCTGTGTTATCCTCTGGCTCTTTCATGGTTCCACACATGAGCAGAGAGGTTGGGGAAGAAACCTCAGGCTGTCTGGGGAAATTCCAAACAGATAGTTCCAAAGAGACCTACTGAGAACCCAGACTGAAGACAGAGTAGTGTTTTAAAAGAATACTTCCAAGAGCCCTAAATGTCGTTAATTGTCCAGAAAGGAGGTCCTGTGCATACTGCTTACACATTATAGGCGCAGATCTCGCATTCGTTGCTGTAAGTGGAGCTGTCGGAGCCACAGACTGGTTTCATTATCCTTGGGCAGGCTACAAGGACTCCATCATCTTTTGTAGTTCTATGGTATATACTGCAGTCAATCTGTAAAAATAACAGCAGTAGAACAAAATTCACTTTGATATAAAGAAATAAGGATCCTTTGTAGGATTCTTACTCTGTCTTGGCCTTCAGGGATGTGAGAATTCTCTCATGCTGAAGAGAAGGACACAGTAAGAAGGACTGCTCATTCTGGCTTTATGAGGTCCTTTATGAGGTCTTACTGCAACTAACTAGGCTGTGAGATCCAGCCTTCAGCCAGCACATAATTTCCATTTTATTCCCAAGTCCAGAAACTAGGAGTCTGTACTAGGAAACCAGACAGACATAGTACTATATAGCACATAAAACTTTCTAAGACTTGGCTATGATCAATTTTTAATTTCGCTGGACTGCGCTCCTCTTAATTGGTGGCTGGACTCTTCACTTCTGCAGCCAAGGGACATTTTTCATGGACACCAGCAAAGTAAAATTTTACGTTTCTATTGCACTTACCGAAATAGTTCCGTGCTTACACTCTCCATCGTGCTGTTTACCAACATGGGCCCTGTGTTCCCTAGAAGAAGATGATTTGTGTCAGGGACCGTGAAGAGCAGCCATCAGCTCCAGAGTGCAGATGTCGATGCCCAGGTGCTAACTCCTATGCTCCTCTGTGCCTTTTGGGCTGTGCAGCTGCCACTCTGGTCTCTGATGGACTGCCCTGCTTGCAGGGAGCCAGATCTTTTACAAAAGTGAGCTCCTTTACAAAAAGGATCAGCCTGTTCCTCCTCCAGCCCCATTGCCATTGCTGTGACCCGGCCTGACAGCCCATGCAGGGAGGCAGAGGAGTGAGTGCCGTGGCTGCTCAGGGCAAACCTGCTCCCGAGGGACCTTAGGAAGTCTATGGAGAAACACCGGTATTTCAAGGACCGACGCGTTCCCAGGACGCACTGCGCAGCGCTGTCCGCTCGCTGCAAGACTCACGCGTTGTGGAGGCAGATGCCACATTCGTTGCTGTACGTGATGTCGTCCGTGCCGCACACGGGCTCGTAGTTCCTCGGGCAGGCTACCCAGGCGACGCCATCCTTGGTCATGCCCTTGGGGTACCCGTCGCAGTCGACCTGCGCAGGTGGCACATGGCATCAGCCCTGCCGCGGGCTGCGGTACCCAAAGTCGCCCCTGCCCCGTGCCAACACCCCGCACCGCAAAAACAGCCCGCGCAGCTCCAGCTGCCGGGGACGATTAGAGAAACAACCCTGCATCCCTCCCGGCTGCCGAGAGGGACCGACCTGCCCTACAAAATCCCCAACGAGGCTTCCTCGCAGGGCCACGGAGGGCACGGAGCAAGTCTTGCTGCGGGGGAGGCAGCAGCCTAACGAAGGCGGCAGCTAATTGGGAGCCCGGCTTTTCCTTGGAGCCCCCGAGCACTGAAGCCCGGAGGTTTCCCAAGTGCTGCAGTCTCCAGCGAGCAGCCGGAATCTCCGCATTCATAACTGCGTGGGCAGAACCTGCAGACGAATCTATCGCACGTTCCCTGCTGTTTTCATCGCTAAGGATAAGTATGTAAAGCCTGTTCAAGGGACACAATTCTATATTACTGTATAGAAAAAATATCCAAATCACAGTCTTTGATGCTGTCAAGCATCACCTTAGGTTAGTTTCCCTCTTGAGGCAATAACCTACTGCTTTTGACTGCAGGAGTAGATAGATCAATTATAATAGAATTGTATAATTACTAATTGCTTTCTTCATTTTACTCAATGAACTGAAAACAGCGTAAAAACATTAGGTGTTTTATTTCCTCATGAAATCGGCAATATCTTTCAGTCAAGCACGAGCAAATACTATTCAAACAGCCAAGCTTTCATTAGATTTAATCTACTTTTTCATCAGGTGGTTACGTACTGTTGCTATTTTACCAGAGACCAGGAATAGAGCAGGGTAAATGGAAAGATCTGTAACTCACCTCAACTCCAAAGACAGTATCTGGGGGGAAAAAAAAGAAAACAATGATATGCAGAGATGACATATGGGAATGTCAAAATCCAGTGACTACTGATGCCTGGCTTATTACATTGAGAAAAATATGAAGTTTTGTATCATGCTGGTAGATGGTCAAAGGGTATATTAATAAAATTTCTTTGTACTTATGAGAGGAGACAATGGGAGAAACAATAATCAATTTCTAAGATGTTACAGGGAAATGATACAGGTAATTTAAATTGGGCATTTTTATAATTCAACCTTTTCTAAAAGAGTTTGTATCTGACATTGAGCAGTTAGAGGTCACGCGTTTTTGAGACGCCTGTTGACCACTGAAAGTGTCTGTCTGCAGTCACGTGCTCCTCAGCTGCAAGGAACAACACAGCAAACTCACAGGTAAAGTTTATGTTTACCCAGAGGTAACTATTTCATTTTGTCTTTACATCCAATAGTTCCATATATAAATTCCTGCCCTGCATTGAAACTTCTTCAATCTTTTGCTTCTATAAACCAAAATGATGAGAACATTTGTCTGCATGAGGCTTGCTGAAATTGCAGTCTGATTTTCTGCTCGGCTTTCTCAGGCAGAATATTTCTTCACAGAATTGGACTCTCCTCTACTTTATGGGTCTCGAACAGTTTGCTAGGAACCCGTCCCTGACCCAGCTGCGAATATGTGAGTGGTATCATGGGAATTACTCACCTAAGAAGCAGCACAGGGCAACAGCCACCTGCACGAAGCCTCCCGTTAGCTTCATGGTTGACAGCGGTGCCGCGTCCACGCAGGCTGCGAGCGTGCCGTGTAGGAGGCGAAGTTCACGAGGAGGAGTATATAACACCCTATACTATCAAACGGTCCCACCTTATTATGTAATGCTCTAAACTTGTCATCAGCTCTGAAAGCCAGAATATATTTACCCAGATCGGGATTTCTGGCTAATGATTGACGTGGGAGTAAATGCCAGGAAGGGGCCTCTGTGTGGCCAGATGCTTGAGGGGAAGCAGACGCAGGACCAGGCCTCCTTCCTCCTGGCCCTGCCTGCCCTGCCCCATGACCACACTCCTCCTCGCTCGGCCAGGGCACGTCCCAGGCTGATATTTATCCTGGGCTCACTAAATACAATCAGATCTTTCTCCTCCTCTGTAGTTTTCCATTGAGCTCCCAGCTGATAGCTGAAATCCTCATTATTAAACCTCACAGCATGATTTTCGCACTTTTCACCGCTGTATTTCATCCTGGTTTGTGTCTAGACAGTTTAAGTCCAGAAGGTCACCCAGTTCTCTGCTGGAAAAATCTTGCTCTTCTGTTTTAAAAAACTCAGCAGTGGTTTGTTCTGTGTCCTCTCTACTGAGGAAAATAGCAAAAATATTAAGTTTGATCCCCCAAATCATCCCTTTGGCTGTTCCCTGATAACTTCCCTCTAGATTCACGGTGTCCCCTGCTCCTCCACTATCATCTCTCCTGGAGCCAGTTCCTCATTCGCCTCTCCAAGCCTGACTGACAGCATCCCACAGGGCAGCAGGTCAAAAGCTTTGAAGTCCAGGTACACTAGATCTACTGTATTCCTTTTATCTAGGAAGCCAGCCAACTTGGTAAAGATCGGTATCAGCCCATGCATGATTTCCTTCGGAAAATTCACAGTGCACATTATCCCTTTGCACTTTATGTATTTATTTTCCTTCAAATCCCCCCTGAAGGCTTGCCCAGTATTAAAGTGACAGAGCTGGGATTGGTCCTGGACACTGTTGCTCCTTTTGTAAACAGCCGTGCCAGCTGGTAGTCTCTAGTCACCTTGGACTGCACGTATACCCAGGAGATATTTATGAAATAGTGTAACTACTGGACCTGCAGGGTTGTGTGCTACTTCTTTCAGGAGCTCCACAATGGAGAGCATCTGCTTTTCCCACCTTGAGTAAATTAAGGAGAGTTTTGCTTCCAGCTTTAGATGTCATGATTATATTTCCTTAATCTTGTTCTCATAAGTCAGCCTGCCAATACTAGCACAGAGCACCTGTCTCTCCAAATTCGGAACTAGAGATAGATTGCTCTTTGTTCCTACCTTGTCTTTGCAGAACAGAGGTGACTACTCTCATCTTAGCATTCTCACAGGTGATCTCTGCTGCATGTGTGATTTTCCTCTGCAAAGTTTTGTTCACCTTCATTTTTGGCAATTTTTGGTCTCCAATCCAAATGTCTAAACTGGGATCCTAAATTCTTCAGTCCAGATTTTCATTAACTTTCTCTCTTAATGCCTCAAATTTTGAATTTAGTAATCAATCCTCATTTCAGATCTGTTTTTGACATAATTTAAACAGAGCAAGATCAGGTTGAATCATCCCACTTTTGCTCTCAAAGAGGATATCTCCAATATCCTTCACACACCAAATGGAAATCTAAAATAACACTTTTAGGAGTGGGGGATTTTTTAATTGAAAACTCTACTTTTCGTCACATTCAGAAGCAACTGAGACCTGATAATATTAGTGATTTGCAGTGTGCACCTGCAAAGTCAAAGTTTCCCCAAATGCACACACAGCTGCATCAATCTGCAGGAGCACTACAGAGCTATCCATGTCTCTTGTTTTCATTCTCCTTCTTAATATCAGCTCTGCTTTCTCCTCCCCTGCCCCTTATCTCCACCAAGCACCAAGGACTCCAGACCTTTAGACCAATGCAGGTCTCACCTATAGTGACCCCTGTTAATCCCAATTACAGCATCTGTCTCTCAGAGCTTTATTCGAGACAAGGCCATCATCAATTAGCAGATTCTGGCAAACGAAAATATATCTTGACAATTTTATTGCTATATTCTATAAAACCTGTCATGGCCAAATAAATTTCTGCCAACATCCACAAAGATGACACCTAAACCTTATCAGCAAGGAGATATTATTTGCAAACCAAATCTGCAGTTGAAATAGATTGAGTCAGCATGTTCTGTCAAGATCACAGCAATTCTCTTTCCAGCTAAGTTATTCAAATTCAGGGAATGTTTGCAATAGGAGACAGTTCAAAGGGAAAGAACAGCAAACATCTGCAAGGGATTTAGGGTAGGAATAAAGATCTAGAAAACCTCACTGCAGCAGCTATAGCAAGTGCCCCTGTCCCCAGCTGCGGCCAGGCCCTGTAGTGCTGGGGTTGCCTTCTGCCCAAGGAAGCCCCACAACGCAGCTCCTGAAGGGAGCTGGTTCTTGGCCAACAGGGTTAGCAGAACATTTTCTAACACCCCATTTGTCTGAGAGGACAAAACTTCCCAGAGCCTCCAAATTATAGCAAAAGATAAAAATCAAGCTAGATGCACATGCAATAAAGCACACAAAAAGCTTCATTAAAATGGTTCAAGAAAGAAAGTGCCCCCTTTGAGGACAGACATCAATGAAATCCAGACCTCTCTTCTTCATAAGTGCAATATTGCTGCTCTTTTCTCTATTTCTTTCTTCTCCTACAACTGTGAATTAGAAGACATTTGTGACAAGCTCAGAGTACCTACATTCTCTAAGGCACAAAAATGCTCCCCACTCCCACTCCCCATCCCCAGGATGTTCAGCAGTTAAGGAGAATTGTAAGTTTTCATCTGGATTTGTAATTTGCAACTAGTTGTGTTCATATGTGATAATTTGTGGTTAACTAGACAAGTGGAGTGCCTTGTGCCTTCCTGCAGGTGAAAGCTCTGAAGATTTCTTTCAGCTCCCTGTCTCATCTAGTGATTGTTTCTATGGGAGGGCTGGTTAACAGGAGTTCCCCTGTTGTTGGTGGTGGAACAGGAGAAATCCCAAGGAAATAACCTAAACAAGGGTTCTTTGTAGTAGAGGAGCCCTTGCAGGAAAAGAAAAATGGGCCATTGGTTATCAAGAAATTGTTCTAAAAAGAGGAAAGAGAAAGGCCCATCCACCACTTCCCAGAGCAGAATTTGTCTAATTGAGGGAAATAAGGTTGTTTATAGACTCGTAGCTGTTGCCTGGAAGGGCTGAGAGTACTGTAGGGCTGTAAGAACAGCTTGAAGGGAATCATTGTGCAAATGCTGTGGTGCTGGTAAAAAGGCAAGGTCACACAGCATCAAGCTTTCCACATCGCCTTTCGGTCCCTTTCTGGCACTGGCTGCAGGACCTATACCTGGTTCACCTCCGAAGCCTGCCACGCACGAGGCTCTCCCACCAGGAAGCGCTGCAAGAGAAACAGGAGGATAATGTGCACAGCGTCGAGGCTGCCGGGGATTGGGAAACACTGGGATTAAGTACAAGGTCAGCTAAGGCATTGGCCAGAGTCAACAGCCCTCAGAAAACACCACGGGAGACAAATCCCCGTCCGAGAACAGCACAGCTCACAACCTGACCGTGGTTGGGAGAACTCCAACAGTGACAGTGACAGAAGCAGGAGACCAGTTAGAGGCCTGGGGGCCAATTCTGCAAAGCCTTAGAAAAATACAGTGAATCACATGAGGGGGTTCTGTGAATCCTGGCCAAAAAAGTCATCCTCTATAAAGAATCATCTACAGCAAACTTAAGGCTTCCTAGGGTACTGATAGCTGCAGGTTCGTAGAGGACTGTTTTGACCTCATTGCAGTGCTTAAGAAAAACACATAGGCTACCCAAGAGAAAGCCTAAAGGAAAGTAATGAATTTCCAACGCTTCTTGAGCCTTTGCCTCCTGCTGCCCAGGAACTACATAGAAGCAGCACGTGGCCTCCTTGGCACAGGCTCTGCCACAGCCCACCACATGCCACAGACAGCCTGGGGAGCTGGATGCTAGTTGCAAAGTAATATGGAAAGACAGACAGGGCTGACTGCAGGAAGCGTCCAGGAGTTAGTGCTGCTGCCTCTCAGAGATTTGCTGGCTTCACAGCAGGTAGTTTTGCCCAGTCACTGCTATTTGCCATCTTGGCAGACAGAGCATTCTGATTAATAATCCCTTATCAATGGTTAAGACTTTATTGGTGGCTGATTCTTCCTGCTGGCAGCCAGGAGAAATTCAGAAGGTGCCCAAATACTGATAGAAGAGCCTAGTAAGAACACCTTCCTCATCAGCAGGTTGCTTTAACAGCACCATTAGCATAGGTTTTGCTGGTGATTGTTACAAAAGTAAACACTTGAAAGTGCTACTATAATTTGTAGTGAAGTGCACTAATTTTCTTTTCCAATAATTTTAAACCTCAAGTTATGCCTGTTTTTATAAAAATCTGATACATGTCACTGACAAGATTTTAGCTGAAATTGGTGAGCAGATGTCATCAGTGAATGTTTTCACTGTCTGATACTCATCCTTCTCAAGGCTGTGCAAATAGTCAGGAATTTACCTGCGCCACCAACTTGAAGGCAGATATGTATTTTGCAGCCCCAACAAAAGCTAAGTAGGAGGAAAACCATGACTTTTACCCTCCGTGAATGTAGATGACAAAAAGGTTTTTGTTGATGTAGAAATAGGCAATGACCATTTCTAACCCATGTTTGATCACATTAAAAAAAGCAGCATGCAAAATATTAAGTACTATTTGTTTTAGTGTTCACTGACAGTAAAGAGTTATAACCTGATAAATATGATACATGAGAAAATAGTTTCAGTGTTTACATTCTGTTATCAAGTTACACTAGAAGAAAGAGTATCTTGAAAGCTTAATTGAAAAACTACTAAACTCTGGAGAAAAGCACATGAAACAGCTATAAGTGAAATCCTGCCAAAATCTGGAGTAATATCACTCAATCCTTATCTGTAGCAGAGAATATTTACAGAGCAGGTCACAGCTACAACACTCAAACACTGTGTGTTCACTCAAGGTCTTCTAGAAAAGTCCTACAATGAAGTTTATATAAATAATGTATTTGCTTTAAGTAACAACTGTAAAAGAAAGTACAGGAAGTGCGTGCACATTGCCAAACTTTGTTACCCAGTACCGCAGATTCCCACTGTTTTCAAGTGGGCAGCACTGACAGGTCCCCACGTATTTAGGACAGCATTTAGCTGAAAGACCCATTTTCACCTTGAAATAGCTTCTAAATACTAATTAGATCTACTTGTACATCAGTTACACTTCAAAACAACATCACTTTTCCATGAATAGCCTAAACTGTTCAACAGTCATTTTCTTACTGAACCTGTAGAGCTTCTCTCACTCACCCAGCCGTTCCAGCATCAGGATCTTCATGATCATCCCTGCTGCTCATCAGGGCTCAGAGAAGAGCTCACCCATCTCAGGTGCTGATTACATCTCTCTAGGCCCCCTCAGCTGGGATTTCATACTCTTCTTCCTCCCTTGCCAGCTCCCCCCTGTCATCCTCCAGACTGTAGAAAACCAACATTGCCCACAGCACTTCCTAGGTAGTCCACCACAGCCGGGAAGCACTGGCAGGGTTGCTCACAGAGGTGGTAAATGCAAAGCTGCTTATTCACTTCGCAGTTCTTTTCCATTCAGGACCTGCCCAGGAGATGAACTCTTTGCTGCCCAATGTGCAGCAGGAGATGCTGCTCTACGGGCCATCAAGGGCAGCTGATGGGCTCTCTGCACACCAGGCTCTGCTGGCTCCGGGCATCCAGGCCAACCTGCCAACACGAGCAGGGCCAGGCAAGGACAGGGGTTCCCATGGCCAGCACTGCCCCAAAGGTGCCTCCCAGTGTCTGCGCCCTTACAGGGTAGCAGTGCTGCTGGCCCTATGCGCAGTTGATCAAATTCCTTCCTCAACGCCCCACCAAGATCACCCCAACCCAAATGAGGCACCACCACAGTTTCAGTGCCACAGGACCTGCGGCACCATCCCAGATAACCTCTCAAATATTTGCTTTCCACAAGCCCTCAGAACAAAACAGTCTAAATTTCCGGGTTCCCAGAGTTGCCGTCTGGAAGACGACACTTACCGTAACAGCTAAACGGCGTCCAGAATACATTTGGTGCTTTAAAGTAGATTTTCATCTGTGGGTTTCCCAACATAAATCAATTAAATCTCAAAACAAGCCTCTGAGGTAGGTAAGTATCATTTAATGTCTATTTTACAGGCAAAGAGAGAAGAGCTGAAGGGAGGTGAAGTGATTTACCCAAGACCCCACAATGAGTCAGAGAGAAAACCTGACCCCCAGGCCTTCACCATAAACCCCTAGAGCACACTTTTCCTCTTCAGGCTTGACATCTTCACTGCCCATTTAAGTAGCTGATGGACCCAACAGGCCTCTGTGTTTACTGTCTAGATGATGCTTGGTTTGAAATTAGAACAAGGAGCTGCAGGTTCCCCGGGGATGTTTAGTGAAGAACAGTGACAGGGTTCTGCTGAGTTATCTTTATTGTAGAAGCATGCTAAGGACACAGCAATGTGGCAAAGAGCCCGAGCAGAGCTGAGCCCAGGCAGGCATGTGGGAACTAGACCTGGAGAAAGAGCAACTGGGTCCCCCAAGCCCCTCTCCCTCCACCTGAGCAAGGATGGGGCTGTCCTCATGCAGGGGCAGGGGGGGAATGAAGGCGGCTTTGACAACACCGAGGATGTGTCCATTCCCTTGATGCTTAACATCAATTCTTCTGGTACTTGCCCTAGAGGGAGGCAAAGAGGAAGATGAAGATCTTATCCCCATAGTCCTCAAGTCCTACAGTGAGTTCCCTGCTAGGTCCCAGTGCTCTGCAAAGCACCCTGGCCCGGGCTGGCACCAAAGCAAAGAGCAGTGGAGCCCTTTGCCCCAGCCCCGCAGGCCGCCTGGGGGAGGTTTGACAATCAAACCTTGTGAAATGCTGTCTCCAGGGCAGGCTGGCCCAAAGGGAATAAATCACAGCGCTGCTCTCCTTACCTTTGGTCACAGTTGATTCCTGATACTTGCTGGCAGTAGGAACTCCATTACTGCTGGAAAGGGAGAGCAGAAAATAAGCGCATTCCCGAGCACGACCACCGCTGTATTGCAGGGTCAGAGCATTCGTGTTTGCAACAACCCTGCTGCCCCAACAGCACCCGCTCGGCATCCACATGGAGCAGAGGCTGCAGAATGCAGCACCGGGCAGGCTGGGAAGCTGCCAGCCTGCAAGCACGCACTAATTTCAGCCTGAAGTTAGGTGCTTTTCACACCTAATACTTATCTGGGAAAGGTGCTGCTATTTTTATTTTCCTTCTTCTGCCTTCTTTGTGACAAACTGACAAAACCACCGGCTTTGTAAGAAAACTGGGACATGTCTGTTGAAAACCTGGGAGTTGTCTGTTTCTTCTTTAAGAAACAGGTTTAAAAGAAGGAGAAATTGGATAGACATCCCTCACTTTTTTTGCCTAATCTGGTGGCTAAAATGGGCAAAGTGATGCATATCACAGGAGGGACTGGTGAAAAGGACTTCAAACAAGAGAAGAAACCATAAGATGCGGCATTAAAAGCAAAAGGTGCTGGAAAGACCCACAATTAAATCAGTCTCAGTCTCTAAAACATTTAAAGCATTGGGGGATATAGCAGGAAGCAAGGTTGTCAAATAAACCAAAGCAAATGCAACAACAAATTCCCCGGGCTTGGAGCTGCACTCACTCAGAGCAGAGTGGCACAGAGCAGGCTCCAGGCAGGATCAAAGGAATCAGGTCTGGGCACAGTCGCCACATGAGAGGCGGCGAGCCTGGCGGCCGGCCAGCTGGAGGCACAGGGCAAGGCTCTCCATAAGGAGGTTTCCCACTACAAAAACACACACTGCCCAGGTGCGCCCTTTCACGTCAAATCCCTCTCAACCCTCCCTTTTCCCATTCCTCCCTATGGGAACCCTTTCCTCACAAGAATCTGACCCCTGACCAGGAGAGCTGGCAGGAACACCTGTAAATCCAGCGGGAACTTTGCTGCCAGAAGTGGATGCAGGCACTGACCTACATAGTAGTAGAGATGAGGCATGCTGGACAGATTTCATCATCTGAACCTGCACCTCCAAGGCTAACTTTAAAATATGATCCAAAAATGTCCTTCAAGTCTGAAGGATATTCTTGGGGCTTTTTCATTTTTGTTCTGCACATCGCTGCTGTCTAAAAATCATTTCAGACACCAAAGGCCCTGCTTGAGCTGATCTCCACATTTTAATAGCAAATACCTAGCGTCCAGCTCATCAGTAGGAAGGAAGGATTCATTACGCTGCAGGTTACCATCAATTTCAGTGCCTGAAAATAACATTGCTCAGTGCATGAGCAGATTTTCTCTCATTTATAGGCTTCCAATTTAGAAATGAGAAAAGCCTTTGATGGACTCCACGGGTTTGCCAAGGAAATGGACTTCCATAAATATCTGATTTGATTCTTCAGGTGATGTAATATACAGAGAATAAGAGAATAGATCATTGTATTTTTTTTTCCTTCTCTTTTTTTTTGCCTGCACGGCAAGAACTTATCACTTGCCCTTTGAATTGATTCCACTCTCCTTGGAATACTTTTAGTTTGGCTATGAATTATGAAGTTTGTTTGCTTTTCAGTAAATGGCATATTCCTCTAGATGCATAGATTTGAGAGCTATAACATCTGGGTAGAGAATCCCATCCAAACCCATCCACGAGACACAGACAGGGAGAGCCTGGCTACACAGCAAAGCACTGGACACTGCAGAGCTGCCACTGGTGCAGACACAAAGACGCAACTGAGGAATGCCCAGCTCCTCTCCTATGCAGGAGCACACAACACAAAGCACAAGATGCTTCCCAAAAGGATGCATGAAATGTAAGTGAATAATTATCATTTCCCATAGCATGGCGTGAACAGTGTTAATGACCCTATAAGCTCAGTTAACCTGCTAGTTAACCCAGCTGCAGGACGAAGACTTGACTCGCGGCTATTGCCAAAGAAGCATTTCTGCTAGTAGCCAGCAGGGACATCTTCTCACTGTCTGATCTCCCCCTCTCCATTCCCGTGCTGTTTTGGGAAGGGACAACCTTTCTGCTTCAAGTTCATACAAGGCTGCCAGGTCAACCCCACAACCCCACAAACTTTCTTCATGGAAAGCTCCACTTTTCCCCAAGTGTTCCCAGCCCAAGAATGACACGCTCCTTACCACTTCTGCAGCAGGCTTTCGGCATTCACCTTGGTAGCTGACTGTGATGTAGTTTGTAGCTCTTCTGCAAAGGGAGAATAAGACATTGCCTGTTATTCTCCTGCAATGCTGCAGCACTCTGCCATCAGCAGGACCATCCTCTGTGGACTCCTTAGTGCTTTGATGCTGCTTCCAAGATGGAATTTATTACTCCCAAAATAATTTTATGACAGGGCAGAAGGGGGATATGGGACTCTGGTAACTTGTGCATCTTAATTAGCTGTCATCAGATTAATCTTAGGCATTTTGATCTATGTTTGCTTAACAGCAAGGCACCAAGGACACACTTGATAGTGAGTCATGATATATCAAAACAAACACTGCGCTGCAAAAGACACTCGGGAATGGTGGATGGCCCTGTATTACTGAAATCTCTCCGCCTACTCACATGGCAGCTGAACACAAGTCACATTCATTTTTGTATGTTTTCCCATCAGTGCCACAGACGGGTTGTGAGGATTTGCTGCAGAAAATCCTTCCACCCTTTACCCCGTGCAGAATTCGATCACAGTCCAGCTGAAGAGAAAAAGAAATCACATTTGGTGTGGGTTCTTTTGCAAGACCTCTTTTTAATACACAACTTAGCAGCACTTAAAATCCAAATGTCACCATGAGACCCCTCGGCAGCACATCCATCGTGTCTACAGCAGAGCCAGAGTTGTAAGGGGAGGTAAAGCCCCTTGGTGCGCCGAGCATCCACAGACCTTGCCCAGGCTGCCGTGACACCTTTAGGCAGGGGAGGTTTATTTCTCTCTTTGGATCCACAAAACAAAAGCTTCCACTTGCCACTAGCCCTTCTTTATCGGGTTCCTGCTGTGCTTCATCTGCAGGGTAGCAGACACCCACCAGCAAAAATTAAAGGAAATCCTCCCAAGCAGACTCCAGCCGCCCGAGGGCGATGCAACATGCAGCACAAGTCCTGACGCTCGCTGAATTAAGAGATGCAAACAATATATTAAGAGCTATGACTAATTATTTCTTCTCAATCATAAGAACAGGAGTATTTATGTGTAGTCTCCTGCAAACGACACATGGCACAATGAGGGCAGGAGGAAAAAAGAAATGACAACAGAAAGTGGCTTTTTTGTCCCTCCAGGAATCCCCAAGGGCCTCCCACACTTAGGTCTGCCCCACATAGATGGGCAAGCTCAAATGCCAAAGATCAGAGGTTGGTGACAGCACACCCTACTCCTGCCACACGCCCCTTCCTCAGCCTCGCTGCCCTCCTGAGCATGCAAATATGCCAAGACCAAAGAGTGACTGATGGGCTCCCATCTCCTACAGGGGCCGTAAAAGATGTGACAGCTACAAGTGGCGAAACAGCATAGAGCACCACTGAGAATGTATCACCTCCATCCCATCTGCAGACCCCTGTTTAGCCTCTGTTTAGCCAAGAAACCTCTTGTCACCACACAGGGCAAGCTGGCCACCAGCAGGCAGCTGTGACAGCACCAGCCAATTCAACATCACTTGCTAATTTCCTTAATGTGCTGCTTCCTCCCTCATCTGTACAATCAGCTGTGACATTAATGCAAGCAGTGCTGACCCTCACAATTCCCCACCAGACCCTTCCCGCACTCCAGGCCTTGCTGCCCACCTTGGAATGGAGCCCAGGACAGCAGAGCCCCAGGCATTGGGATGCTCCTATGCTGCCACTGTGGGATTTCGCACACAAAAGCTGCCAGCAGCCCAAGAGGGCTGGACTCGCACGCTGAATCACCTCGCATTAACCCAGCTAATCGGCGTCCGCTCCCCCGATACGGCCAGGAAATAGCACTAAGCACTCGAGCAGCCTCTCGTTATTACAGCCTAATGCCTCCTCTGGAATGCATTAAAATTGCTGCGCTTGAACCACCTCCTCGCTTTTTTTTTTTTTTTTTTCTCCTCTCTCCACTCTGATATCCCATTTCAAGAGTGGTCAATGACACAGGTTTCTCAGAGGGTTAATGCGATTTTCAGTAAAGCTCTCCCCAAGCCCCACGGAAACATTTCCTATCCCTTCCAAAATGTTTTTTAAATTACCGAATGAAAAAGCTGGAGGAACTATAAATGGCTTTTTTTTTTTTCCTCCTAAATCATCCTAGCTTTTGGCAACCCTCTGTGGCAGCAAGTTCCACAGCTCAGTCACACATTTTATGGTAAATTATTTTCTCTTATCAGTTTTACATTTTCCACAGCTTGACCTCATTGAAACTTTTGCATTTTCCTTTCATAGGGATGAGGAGAGCAGACACCCCTCCATAGACAGCCAACATCTCACGCTCAGTGCATCCCCCTCAGCACCTGAGGACCTTTGATCGTCCCTTTACCCTGCTCTGGACCACAGCCCTCAACTCTGCACCCTCTGGACACCCCTGGTGAATGCCACCCATGTTCCTTTGCACATCTTTGGGGCAGGAGCCCAGCCCAAAGACAGCATCCACCACAGCCAACACACCAAGAACCAACTGCAATGAAACCAGCTGAGGGAGCTCCCAAATCCAAACAGTTTTAGGGTCCTGGTGCTGTCCCAGAGGACAGCCTCAGCACAGCTCCCTGCAGCAGCTCTCGCACAGCACAGGGGCACTTACCGGCTGGTAGGCATCCGTGTCTCGGCTCTGTCCCTTGCGCCCGAGTCCGGGGTCACAGTTCCCACCGCGCTGAGCTGGGTCTCTTTGCAGGCTGGCAGGGAGAGGGAGAGGGAGCTCAGTGCAGGTCCCTGTGGGCATGGGAGGAGAGCACAATCCCCCCAGGGCCATGGGTCTCCTGTGAGCCCCTGCTCTGGGGAGGCTGCACACTTTGGCAGTGGGAAAAGAAAAGGGGAGAAGCCGAAAGGAGCCCCATGCAGAGCACATGACCGCCCCAGGGCAAAGCAACATTCCTTTTAGGTGCAACACCATTTGTTTGCAGCTTTGTTTAAGCAGAGTTTGTCTTGCGTGGGCCAAGGCTCATCACAGAAACTGTCCTATATCCAGGAGACTGGTTTCTACAGGGATCAGGGACACAGCAGAGACTCCACATGCCTCCCCACCCTGCTCCACCTGCCTGGCATCACTACAGGCACAAAGGGACTGTGCCAACCACCCTTAAGCATGTGGTGGCAGCTGTGCCAGACTGCCAACCCTCCCCCAGGTTCAGAAAATAAGGCACAAGCCCCACATGGATCAGAGTTCTGAAAAACAGGGGTCCCCTAGTAAGGCCAAGAGACACAGCCTGCACCAGGCACTGTGTATGTGGGCATGGGAGGGTGTGCAAGGGGCAGGACACAGCTGTGACAAGCCACAAGGCAGAATCTGTTGGGCAGAGGCATCACAAAAGGGACTTTGAACAGAAATCACGTAGTGTTTTCTGCGGAGGTGAGGGACAGGCATTTTTGAAGAGGAGGGTCACACCAGAAATGTGATGGCTCAAGTGTCTCATGTGATGGGGAAGAGCCCTGGAGGAGCCCAGTTGGGCTGGGGACAGTGCCAGCACACAGAGCCACCCCTCCGGGACACGGTGCACATGCAGCCCTGCCCAAAGCTGCACAGGGGTGCGCTGGGCTGTGCAGCCCCACGTCTGCACGGAGAAACTGCCCCAGTGGCAGCACCAGCAAGGTGACACCTTTGCCAAGAAGGACAACCTGGCTCCATGTGCCCCTCCCAGCAGACAGCAGCAACCCTATCCCTAGAGTGAAGGGGGGAAAAAAACCTATATTAACCACCCTGCACACTGCAGCGGTCACCCCAGATGGCTTCTGTGCTATGGAGCTCATCCCACTATAGTCAACTCCCAGCTATTTCTGGAGAAAACCAGCCACGTGTGGAGGGCCATGCATGATGGAGCCAGGGTCAGTGCCGCAGGCCAGGCGCTGGGCTGCCCAGGGCTCCTGCCCTACTCACCCTGCGCTCGCGGAGGACGGACGCCGCTCACTCGCTGCCTGCTGCGACTCCGAGCCGCTGCAGCTCTTCTGCAAGGGGGCAGGAGGAGCACGTTAACAGAGCGTGGAAGAAACTCTGACACTGCCAGAGAACAAGCCAGGCTAAAGCAATTCCCATCCTTTCACACTCCTGCTCCCAGATGCAAGTGAGCTGTTCCCAGAGAAGCAGAGCTAATGCTTGTTCCAAGTAGGTTTTAATACCCACTGAGAATGAAAGGTTGGGGACAAGCAGGACTACAGGCAACCAAATGCACCCTTTATTTTGGGTACTGCATCACATCACTGAAAAAGCAAGCAAGGTTATTCTGCCAGGTCCAAACATGCCTAATTTGTACAGGCACACACCAACACAGCCTGCAGTTGAACTCAGCTTTATAACATGACCATCCTTCTCCCTCACTGCTGACTGCACCAGTGTTATACCAGACTGACCACACGTGGTCCCTGGCCATCAGCATCCCACAGACACTCTTGTCAGCCCTTTCTCTGAGCTCAGGTAAGGTCTCCACAGCCAAGGCAAGTAAACTTGGTCTCACCTCTTTCCTCTCTGAATTGAGTTCACGGTTACGCTGGATATTTCCTCCAGATTGGCCTCCTCTTTGGGCTTCCTTTTTACTGTAAGGAGAGGAAGAAAAAAAGCTATGGCCACATAAGCACAGCCCAGACACAAGGCTGCCCTGGAGCCCAGCACCATGCACCAGCCTCCCTTCTGCAGCCCATGCTCCTGGTGGCTCTGCTCCTAATCCCCACCCCTAAGCCTTCTCCCTTCTCCTCACCATTCCCACTGTATGCTACATCCTGGATCCAGGCTTCATATCAGGGCTGCTTCTGCAGATGCACTAGGGGAGTAGAGAGAGCGCATCTGCAAGGCAAAGTACAGGCATGGGAAACTCCTCCGAGCTGCTGCAGCAGAGACTCCCCTCGGGAAGGGGGTGCTAGCTATGAACCCTGCTTTTGCTCTACTCCACACTGCTTCTCACCTGCCCCCAGGCCTCTTGCACCAAAGGGAAAGCGGGAAGAGGGGCAATGACCAGAGCCCTATTGCAGGAGCATCTCCTTGTGGGACACCGGAATGCAGGGCTCTCCCCCAGGCATCATCCAGCTGCAGCTCCACAGGGAGAAACTGCAGTTTTGCAGCAAAGGGTCTTTGCTGTTGCTGCGCAGAGGAAATTGTACTCACAGCTTGTCAGCACACATGAGACATTTGTTGATGTGCTGCTTGCCCGAAGAATCCCGAACGGGGTCGTTCTCCCTCGTGCAGGACAGCCTTCCACGGGCCTCAAACTGGGAGCGATACTCACTGCAGTCGTCCTGCAGAAGGGAGGGCAGCGTTTAGGGCAACCTGTCTTCCTTGCCTTAGTGATCTGAGTCCTAGGAACTTGGGGTTTCCTGCCAGGAAAGTATGGAACCGTCACAAGTGCATCACACAGGAGAGTCAGGGTGTGAACAGCAGAAGAGGGTGTGCAGCACCAGCCACTTAGTATTTAAACAGGGGAGTGAGTCAGAAAAATTATGAGTCCCTCTGCCGAGGCTGCACGTGTTGGGAGTTTTCTAGCATGGTCCAACTAATTATGATGCTCCATGTTGGGCTATCCAAAGCATCCTATGATGTGGTTGATAAGGTAATGGGTCCCTCCCACTTCTCCCAGCATCCTTAATACACAAGTTACAGCCTTCTCCCAGGTCATAGCTCTAAGCAGTTTAATTTACAAAGGAAGGAATATCCCCCAAAATCTATCACAGTTTGGTGTGCACGGATCAAAGAAGCAACAGATAAAACAGAAGCACAGTGCAAACATACTTAAAAGTCCACAAACAGCAGGAAGTTCTTTGGAGAGCAGATGACTAATTTGTTCCCTGCTCAAAATCACCATACAGAAACTATGCTAATTTTCCTCATTTTGTAATATGGATGTAAACATTCAATCATTCTAATTTCAGCTATTTCAGATGCTGCAAAATTCAGATACAGCTATTTTAGATACTGATTTCAGTAGCAGATATGGAAGTCACTGGGTGTCAGTTGCCCTTTACTTTTTAATATAGGTTTAAGGTTTGCTGTTTTGTGCCTACTTTCTCCATTAGAGAGTTTTGGTTAAGCTGCATTAAGGCTCTCAGCAGGTCAATGGTCTCATCTTTTCCTTGTCTTAAGAGTCTTCAACACCTGGTCCTCTCTGGCTAAGGGAGGATTTCCTTGCAGCCCATTCCTGCATCTTGTCCCTGGTCACCTCAGGGTCCTCAGTTTTGCTGCTGAACAGACATTGCCAAGCCCCGAGCAAGCTGTTAAGAGCCCAAAAGCCCGTGTTGTCCTGCTCCCAAGCTAGTCACGGAGAGAGGGAGGCCCAAAGGACAACAGATCCCAGACAGATCCTCGCGCTGCTCTGGCAGCCCCATGGCAACGCTCCCATCAAAAACGCATCCACCTCCACTTTGGAGCAGCTGCTGAGAAACCCACTGCTTCTCCTCACTCACTTGAAACTGCGCAAGGACAAGTGAGTTAAGGGGCATCTTCTCTCCTCAGCAATCTCCAGGAAAGCCCTCCTGGCCCTGCCGGTCTCACCCCTTGCACCAGCCTGGCTAAGTACCCGGAGCCTCCAACTGAGGATGGATTTGCCTTTCCCTGATCATCCTCACATCCTTTTTCAAACCACCTCCCTTTGACTTAGTGTTTCTAGAGCTTTGTTAACTTCCTGACCCCTGTTGTAAAAACCTCCCTGACAGACTTGCATTTGCTTTTTTCACAGGCCTCTCACCACTGACCTGCTAATAAATGTGGGGCTTTCTTATCCTTTGTCACTTCTAATTGACAAGCCTGGGATTCTTGTTAATCACCAACTGTGTGATCTTGCACTCTGTTATTACATTTTATCTCATTTCTATTACTCCAGGCCTCAGCACTATCCAATTAGTCCTGTGTGATCTGCTGATCCTCCTCTGCCAATTCTGCTGCCCAGCTTTGCTGTCAAACTTCCCTCATTCTTCCATTTTTCTTTGTGCCAAGGGCATTAGAGAGAGAAAAAATAAGAGACTGGCCTCAGGACTGACGCATAAGGGGGCTCCACCAGCCCTCTGCATTAAATAAACCAAAAAGATGAAAAGGGGCTTTTTCCTTACAGAATTGCTCTTGCCAAAGATGTGTCCTGTAATGCACTGGCCGCAGTCTGGACCAGTGACACAGCAGACAGCTGCATGGTGCAAGAAAGGTGCAGCCAAAATGCCACAGGCCCCTGGGCACAGTGCAGGCTGCACTCACTGCCAGCATAGAAAGGTCTTTTGAGTTTCCCCAAGCCTGAATGTGAAGCTTTCCTCCCAGATTTTCCTTTTGAACATAGACAGCATCCCCAGTAAGTCTGGCTTCTGCACTCTCGCGTGCGATTTCAGGGTAGTGCAGCATTTAGTTTCTTTCTCTGATGGGATTTGTCACTGTCTCTCACTTGACCCGTTGGTCAGAGGGGCAGATGCAGCATTCAGTAAAATCTATCCAAATTCCCGCCTCCCAGCTAGTAATGTGTGGAGCTCACAGGACCAGCACAGGGCTCCTTGTTCACTAGCCCCGCAGGGCTATGAAGCAGCTCTGCCGCTTGGAGGTGAATTTGATTGCCGAAAATGAAAGACACAAAATTTGTTCTCTTGGGGCTTCAGGAGCATGAACAGGAAACAAGGAGAGAAAGGAAAGTGGATCTCAAAATGAAATCAGTACAAAGCAACCGAGTAGAATAATGTTGCCCCTTCTCTATCTTGGGTGAAAATCCAATAAAGTTGTATATCGACCTGCCTAATACTTTAATCTCACCTTATTTTTGCCTTGTCTGTTTTTAGATGACTTCTGCTCATTCTCCTTTTTGCTGGAAGAGAAACAAGATGAAAAAGTGAATAAAATATTGCTCCCAGGGAGCAAGAGGTTTGCTCTGCCGACCGCGACATGAGGGGGAAGCAATTCTGCTGTGTCTGGTGTCAGCAGCCAGACTGTCCAACCGCAGCTTTGTCAATCCAACAGAAAGGGTATTTTCTCTACTCACAACTTCTCTGCACACATGATGCACTTATTGCTGTGCTGCTTCCCAGAAGAATCCCGGACAGGGTCATTCTCTCTCGTGCAGGAAAGCTTCCCTTTCTTGAACAGATCCCGAAACTCTCGACATTCATCCTGTGGAAGGGCCAAATACAAGATTTGACATAGATGTTTGACAGAGATATAAATCACACTAATCCACAAAGGATTATCCATCTATTGAATTACATGTTGAAAACAATTTTGTTTCCCTGAGGCATAAGTGAGTGGCAAACCAGCAGTTGTTTGTTTGATGAATGTCTTCTAAACTATTGCACACAACATATAAACTTAATGACCTATTTGCTAATAGAACATATTTCTTCTTTGCATGCAGGGTAATCTCATTTTTAATAAACAGACATATGCAAGACCCTGCCTGAAGGATCTTGGTTTTGTTCCAAGTACAAAAGCAAAAAAATCTTAGTTATTTCTGAATTAGGGAGCAATTAGTTCTCATCTTTAGTAAGTATTAAGAATTTTAAAAAGCTGTGCCCAATAAAGAGAGAAAGCAGTAGGCAGTAAAAAAGAAATCCTTCCACATCTTACATTTCCAGATGTGCTAGAGTAAAAAGGTAAACATTTTTATCTTCCATATAACATCATTCTATAAATTAAGCAAAATGCTCTTTTTGGTGAGAGTTTCATGGCAACATCTGCTCGAGCTTTTCTCTTTTGTCCTTGCTTTCCTCTGAACAGCTTTCCAGTGCCATTCGGGATGTGTCAGCACATCTGTAGTGCAGATGACATGTACTGTGCATGCTTTTGGGATCCTTTTTACAGTACTTTTCTGGTCCTCTTTCTAGGGTTATCTGCCATTTGAGCTATAATGCATTCCCCCTCAACACACACACGGGGAAGAAAGATTTTTAGACCGATTCCAGTTTTGCAGATTGGGAAACCAGGCCCAGAGAATTACTTGCCAAAAGCCAGGCCAAACTGAGAAAACTACTTGCCAAAAGTCACACAAGAAAACCACAATTGAGCAGAGACATCCAGTGCAAATATCTGCCTGGCACCCTGGACTTCCTCTTTTGAGACTATACTTTGGCAAGTCACATATTTAAAAAAAAAAATCCCTTAGAACATTTGTGTTTTCAGCTGTTCGGGCATGCAAGAGCTAGTAAGTGATGCTATTTAACCAGGAGGTATAAAAAAAATTGGTCACTTTAACCAACATTAGCTGATGCAAACCAGTTTGGTCCTTTACAGACTAAGATGGAAAAAAGACAAGTTCCTCCCCAAAAAGACAAGCTCTCTAGAGAGAAAAAAAAACCACCACACCTGCTGCTCTGGCAAAGAGCAGTGCCTCAACATGATAAACAAGGTAAATTAGAGTTAACCCGCTCCCACACCCTGCTCTAGTCAGGGCACCATTACTGCTATTAATTATTTGTCAGATGCCATTTGTGTTTTATAAACAAGCAGGTATCTCCCTTAGCCCACACCGTGGCTCAGACACACCAGATCACATTGGTAGTCCCCTGACAGGGACTAGGCTGGTTGGGAAGAGCCTGGAGGATTTCTGGATTATTTTATACTGTTGAATGAGGGGAAAAAAAAAAAAAAACATAGCCCTTGAGACCCTCTTGCCAAGGCAGAGGGAGGTTATGGGCTGTGTCCCTTTCACATCAGCCGAGCCCAGGCTGCCCCAATGCCATGGGGGAGCGCACACAGCAACTGGGGCAGATGTAGAAGATGCTGTGATGCCCCCCTCCTCCCCGCACACTGATAAAACTGGCTCCAGCCGTGACATTTCAGCTCACCCCTCTTGTAGAGTTCATGTTCCTGTTGACTTCACCACTCCCTTTGTTTTTCAGGTATCTTTCCCTGCAAGAAAAGGAGGCGTGAGCTACAGAACCGTGCATGGTTCTCGGACGTAAAACCAAAATAGCTAGTGATTAAAGGCCCAGAGCCGCCAACCCCACCTCCTCCTTGCACAATGCAGCGGGAGGGACCAGGACTTGGAGCTCCAGGTCCATGAGACATGCTCCAGCTATTTAGCATCTTTACTGGGAGCACTTTGCCATCCTTTCTCTCTGCCAGGTGTTTCCAACCTATTAAGCACCATCTATGGAAGCAAGACAGAAGCTACATCCACACGTGCTTTCATCCTGGGCTTGGTCCTCATATCCCCTGCAACATGGGACTAGTTGGAGAGCACCAGCAGGGTATACAGGTTTGCCAAAGACCTACAGATCGCTCTGTTTGGCCCAGGACAACAGTGAGACTGTCACTGTAGGAGGAAGGGACAAGCCACAGAGCTAGGACAGCAGCCCAGACAGACATGCCAGCTACTGCAGGGCCAGCAGACACTACTCACAGCAGCCGCTTGCACATGAAGCACTTGTTGAGGTCAGTTTTGCCATCAGGGCCTCTGACAGGCTCGTTGTCGTAGGGACAGGAAAACTTCCCACTGCGTAAGAGTGACCAAGTTTTCATGCACTCATTCTGAAAAACACCCAGGAGGCCAGTCAGTGGAAAAAGGCAATGAGAACGTCCAAAACTCATCCAGAGGGCCGTTACTCATGAGAAAAGGAAAACAGGTTTAATTTGCCTACAGCTACAAATTGCTACCTGCTGCTGCAGGAGTACTCTATAAGAAGTTAGTCAAGAGCAGAAAATATAGCCCTCTAACTGTCAGCTGGATGCAAAATCAGTGAATTTAACTGAAGAGTGGATCAAATGCAAGAAATGAACTTCAGAAAAGCACTATTCTCTTGGGAAGCAGAGCATTAATACCCTCCCTAACACTGTATCAACCAATTTGTTCTTCTTTTTGGCAACTAGAAATACAAATTATGGAGAATCAATGAACCATTCCATTATCTTTGGCTAACGTGTTTTCTAAAAGCATCTTTACTAAGGAAAAAGAATTATTTGATTAAGACATGAACTGAGATTACTTTTCAGTCACTGAATCAGTCACTGAGACTCACATGGACCTGCCTTAGTTTTTTTTTCATTATCATGTCCAGAAATTGCCAAAAAACAAGAGTTTCTGCAGGATCAAAAGCCTGATGTAGATACCCATTAGAAATTAAACTCACTAACTTTTCATGAAATTTCTAGACTAGAGCAGCCAGGTATATACTCAACTCCATACAAACAGACTACATTAGCTAGAACCACTATTCAGTATAAGTCCTTTGTCACTAAATAAGGAAAACTTCACTCCCTTTTTTCTGCCCCTGGAAAAGATCATAATCTTTCCTTTCAGTCTGTCTCCTTAACTTTGTTCAATGTGCATTAAGTAGTGCAGATGGCAAAAGAAAAAATCATAATAGAAAAACGTTGGACTCGCCTTTATCGAAGATTGGTTGGCAGCATCTGCGACAAAAAAAAAAAAAAAATGAAACCATACAGAATTTTGAAAGATTTTTTTTTAATCAAAAGCATTTAATTAAAATACTTGATGCAGTTTCCTAATCCATCCCAATACCTCCAGATAAAAGCTAATCCAATACATCATGACATATTGGTAAAAAGAACTGTGCAAGATACTTTTTTCTGGAACGCTGCATTTTTTGTCATTCAAATGACAAAGGTTTTCTTTTGTTTTTTCCTCCCCCACATCTTCATTCCTTTGCTGTGTTAGTTTTCTCAGTCTTAAAATCAATGTTTCAAGAATGCTTCAATAACTGTTTCTTCTCTGTTTAGTCCATGTCTTGTTAGTGGTATTTTGTTCCCCTTTCTTCTTCCCTTAAAACCGGGGAGTCAAAGCAGGCCCATGAAGCGGGTGCTTGCCTAAATCTGCAAATTACTGTTCAGAAGACATTCCATTTGCCGTGCTTCACATAAATTACCAAGCTGGTAATGATTCAGTAGATAGGTAGTTGCTATCTGTTTCTGCTAAGCCATTTATGGACGGTATAATACATGTTTCATCCTTTTCTCTTGCATCATCTGTGATATCACAGGGAACTATCAAAAAATCCTCCATTAATATATATTTATATTGAAAAGAAGATAAAGTGAGAGACCATTAGACCAAATCTAAACTCCTCCTAAAGCCTCTTTATTGTAGCCATATGAAATTGTATTTACTAATAAGATAGTTGACAACACATTCTCATTTCAGTCTCAATCCCTTTTTGATTCTGTGATTTTCCTGCATTCGTCAAAATACACATTACATTTTTTGTTCAATGTTAAACTTTTTATGCAAACCGTCTGGAAATTTGGATTCCTCCACAGACTTTTTCTTTTTTTAAGCTGTTACTAAACTCTAAGAATAGATACTTTTCATCCATTGGTGGAGCTTCACCATTTTCACATACAAGAGAAAAAAAGGCCACTATTAACAATGCTATATAACATCAATACCATAAGTACTAAAAGTGATGGTTGTCTTGTTATGACACTATGCTTTTTAGAGAAAAGGTCCTCTATAATTTTGTATCTCGCTGTTTTTAAGGGAGCTCAAGGCTGCGTGCCATGCCAGTCCCATTTCAGCGCAGAGAACATCAGAAGTTACTGACCTGAGAAGTAGAAAAATGCCAGAACAAGGACCACCGAGGCACCTCCTATTTTCATGGTGAGGGTGGCAGTTGTTTGCCTACGTTGACTCTACTAGTGCATTGCTCAATGAAACCCAAAGAAAGGGCTCAGGTCAGATCACGTATATATAGAGGACCAGATTCTCCGCCTTCATTATGACACAACCTGCCCAAGAACGATCATTAGCCACAAAAACCAGTCTGATGACAGTAACTCTAAATTCTAATGATCCCATTAACACAATTAATTTCCATAAGGATGGGACATATTTGAGTCACTCCCTGCATTTTGTCAGGGAAGAAAACTACAAATAAATCATTTCAGTTTCCCCACAGCGCTGAAGGAATTCATGCCGACTTCAGGGTGGTTTGTAGGACAGAGGTACTTCAGTTGGCACATCATTATTTTCCTTTCATACCCCAGCACAATAGCTGAAAAGGTTTTATTTTAACAACTTGTCCCAGTAGAGACAAAAGGAGATTCAGGTCACAGAAGACCTCTGGAAGTCGGTCTATTTTTAAAAAAGCGCCCCTCTATGAACTTAAATGGTAAGCAACCAGGCAAGGTTGAAAAATGCCAGATTTGGTGCTTTGTTGAAATCATCTGAGTTCATTCCCAAAGTCCACTCAGCAGCAGTGCTAGTGAGATAAGTATGTTCCAAAACCCTCATCCCTTTCCTAGCTCTCCCCATTGTTTTCAGAAGAATAGGTAATGTTATTAACCAAGACCTTTTCCATGTGGAACCTGACAGACCACAAGGGTACTGCTCTTCAAGCAAATCAATATCCAAAGAAGTGTGACATTATCAGTGCTAGAGTGTCCAGCGAAACTACCCTGCTCAGGGCTCTCCAAAAGGACTTATTAAAAAAAATTAAAAATAAAAGTTATGTTGCTTTGTGCAATGTTCCTCAGAAGATACAGGAGAAGAAAACAAAGATGATGTCAAAGTTTTGGAATGTGACTTACGTGGGAAGAAACAGGATGCCTTGACCTCTGAGGAAAAGAAAGATTCAGAGAGAAAGACAGTTTGCAAGGTTAGAAATAGGTGGATAAAATTAAAAGAAAAAAAAAAAAAAGAAAGAAAGGAGAGAGAGAATGGAATAGACCAGAGCAACAAGCACGCAGGCTGCAGCTGCACAGACGAGGGGCAGGTCAGTGCCCTCAAGGAGGGAGAAAACATACTTTCGCATGACGTGTGCAGATGGACCAACACTGCTCAGTTCTAAATATTGCCCCTCATAATAAGTAGTTGCCACATGTTCCCCAGGTCAGAATATTTGTTCGTATTTACAAGTTAATGCAAACTAAGTAAGCAAAAACCTTTAATTTGGTCTGGGGTCATCCCTAACTTTCCATGTCAAAAGGAAGGCGCCTACAGGTTCAATAGCAGCAAACTCTAAGCCAAAAAGTAAACAGCCTAAGGTCATACAGTTGGTTAGTGGCAGTGAAGAGCTGTGTAAACCCTGAATTATAAGAAAATTTCTGTGTTCATATTTTAGGTTGGAATTAGCATAGAAAGCTAGCAGCAAGAGAGCTACTCTGAGAAGACATATCTTAGCAAATCCTTGGGATGTGCTAAGAAATGAGAGGGATAATAAATATGTGTACATGTTAGTTTAAAATGCATATAAGAAATGAAAATCTATTTGATGAACGAAACAAAAGATGTTCTCAGCTGCTAATGTGTCTTCCCATATCCAGTCACAAAACTGTAGGGTTTGGGCAGGGGAGGCACATTTGTACACAAACTTTATTTTTAAATCATCTTTTCCTCCAGGAGCTATATCCTATGGTTATGGGAAATAATTCCATCCCTCAAGACAAGTGCCTGGCCATCCGAGCCTTGCAGGAAGCACCACAGGCACCAGACCCAGTCAGACCTGCTGGGTGAGAGCACTCCGGGCACCGTGAGAGAAACTCACATTGAGCAGGAAGATGAAGGACAATGACCCAGGCCCACAGCCCACGCCAGCCCCGCCACGTCTCACTCCGTCCTTCCATCCCTGCTCCAAGCACATTCACACCAACACATAGGAGAAAGTCAGAACCTGCCAAATGCACTTTGTGACCAGAACCACACTCAGTGGACCAAGTCTCCAGAAGGAAAGACTATTTCTGCCAATTACTACCACATAAATGCAACTTCTTCAAAAGCTGGAAATTAGAAAACAAGGAGACAGGGAAATCCCTGCACAGCCAAGGAGTTGGAAGGATTTTCTCCTGTGTGGTTGAGTTACAAGAAGAATCCCAAGTAGAAAAACAAGAGACAGCCAGATGAAACAAGACGCCACTGCGGGAAGCAGCTGTGAGTAAAGAAGTGTTACAAAACCCTTTTGCTATATTTTGAAAGAAAAGTGAGCAGCATGTAAATTATTCCATACCAGCTAAAATGGCCCTCACTAGGCCCTTTTTCTATCAGCCGCTGCTAGAAAAAAATAGGAAATAGGTTAAAAAATCATTTGGGAGCAACATAGAAAATGCAGGGAAGAACTGGAATACAGCATGAAAGAGACCAAATCTTGTGAATTAGAAGTCTAAGAGGCTATCAGGAGTCCCAGGGCAAAGCAGTACAGCACTGGCCCAGAGCCAGCACACAGCTGGGCAGAACATCCCGGGCACAGGGGACATTCACCACTTCCCTCATCAGAGCCCCTGGAGACAACTGGGAGACGAGTCCAATGAGCGATCAAATGGCTGACAGCCAAATTGGTGATAAATAATTGGCTACCTTCCCGATCTTAACTCTTCCGCTTTCCCATGTTCTCCAAATTTCACTTCCTCTCAGGCTATGCTTATATGTAAACATATAAAATAATTTAAAAGTCTCATCCATGCAGAAAATATTTTTTTTTTTTTTTAGTTTACATGGCAGCATTCTGCAGATGGAATTACTTCCTTTCTAAAGGGCTTAGCATTTTCTGGAGTCAACAACCAAGGAAAGCTTCCAGGCAATGTAATTGTATTTCAGCTTCTCCACTTCAGCAACTCTTCACACTCTGTATTTCTTTGCACCTAAACACAAGGTCTATACAGCAACCAACCCTGGGACTGTACGCAGCTGATGCCACATCTGTTTCAACCAGATGTTCAGCCAAAGGCTTTCCATTGGTGGCTCCCAGAGCAACATACTCTTCCCCCATCAGTATCCGCCCCTGGGTGGGTCAGGTGGGCAATGTGGTCACCACACAGTGGTGGGGACAGCTTCCTGCATGGGGCTCCCACTCCCGAGTACTTGGGCAGCAGTTTCCTCCAGAGGCTTCCACCACCCTGCAGGGATACCCAGGACAAGGATCTCCAAATACAGATGCCTACCTGGGGCTTAAGGCCAGTGGGACAAACACCTGCATTGAAGAAGTGTGTTCTGGTAGCCAGACAGCTTTAATGCTGGTCTCTCTTCCAGACCTTCCTCTGCAGCACCTGCTCTTGAGACCATGAGCTGTACAGTGCCGCTCTCACCACTGACTGACACAGCGTTGTATTAAAGTCTCCATAGCTTCCATGGCTAGACAAAAAGAACTCTCACAAGAATTTATAGCCTGTGCTTTGCCTCTTTTGCATCTACTTCGGTATAGCTCAGAGACACAGTTCTCTTAGCAGTGCTAAGCTCTGGAATTCTGATTTTTATGTAGGAAACTTCATATCTCTGCTGATCAGTGCTGCGTCATTTCAATACTTGCAATTGTGATTCTCCGAGTGAAGATTTAGATCCTCCTGCACACTTTACCCAGCATCATTGCTGGCTCCTTAGGCCAGGTGGAAGAGGCCACACACACGTCTGTGCTGCTGACACTGCTCACTTGAGGAGCCCAGAGCTCCCTGTTCTTCCTCCCAGGTGCCAGCCAGGTTCACATCGTCCCATCTCACTAGTCCCAGTGTCCTCTCTGAGGCCACTTGTGTTCTGCTGCCTCTCTAGACACCCCATTCACACTAACACGTGGCCTTCAAGACCAGCTCCCAGGCCTTGGTCTCCTATTCCAGAAAAGGAACTCCCTTTTACCCAGAGAAATGGGAAATGATAACATGACTAGGAAAACTTTTTTAAATAAAAACACAGATATACCCATATTCCCAGAGTTGTTCTTGCCTGTTCTGATCAGCATATTTTTCTTCCTATGATCTTTTTCCCCAAGGAACCTCCTCTAAATCAAGAAAGTTTACACTTATCACATTTATCTGAAATACTGAAACTTCTCCTCTCTCTAACTCACCACTACACTGCTTTCACAACCCAACAACCCTTAATGCCACAATATGAAATACAGTTGCTTAGGAGATTTGACAAAGCAGCAGTCACAAAAGAAAATACACAATAAATGTTGTTTTGCTTTGAAGCCGAAGCAGTCGTAAGCTCTTAGCTTCAACAGTGCTTCATGAACTACACCTCCAGAGTGAGATATTTCAGAATGCAGAGACTTCAAAGACACTCATCTGTTTTTAATTATTTCTCAATATTGTTAACAATTCAGAACAAGTACAGAAGTCCCGTTGCAACGTGCTTTGGGCTTATCTGAAGCTGTCAAACAGAAAACATCAATTGAAGAGTGCATTCCACTGCCCCCCTAATACTGTAAGCTAACATAGCTTTTGGCCACATTTCTCTTACCCCCAGAGAAATGGAGGGTCCATTCAGTGCATCTCATTAGCTTGTCCAGTGCCTTTGAAAGGGCTCATTTCTGCTGTCACTAACCATCTTGACATGATTCCTCCCCTCCGAAATACCCTGTTATGCACCTTTGCAGCTCAGACTCTGCTGTAAAGCATAGAAATGAATATCATCCATCTCCTCGGAACAGCTCAGGAGACATCGCCCATGCACATCCAGTGCAAGAACTAGGTTTCTAACACTGTTTATATTCTCTTCTGCTCATGCCTGCCTCCACAATTTGAGCCATAGGAGCTGATCAGCCAACAACCTATCAGTTCCCAGCTATGGGAAATGTTGTGAGCTTCCAGTCTGCAATAATCATGTGCCCTAGAGCTGCCCCATTAGCACCTAGTGCTGCCGCAGCCCTCCAGCAAGCTCTACCCAGGTCTCCAGGGGAGCAGGTCTGGGTCATCCTGAAGTTCCACCCTCCTTGCCGATGGACAAGGTCTGCAGCACAACCCTTTCCCCTGATGAACTTTCTGAGCCCAAAGTGGATTTCCACCAGTCTGACCCAGCAAAAAGTCCTTTTCAGCTGGCTGCCCATTTTCAACCTATGTCTCTAGGGTCTGCCACCCAACCGAGCAGCACCACAGCTGGCTCTTCACACCACCTGGCTGCATCACTGCAAATGCAGCAGCTTAATGTTATCTCCCAGCATCTTGGAGCAGAGTGTTGTTCCCTCTCTGCTGGCTCTCAAAGGAGAGTGAATTGCTGGAGGCAGGGGAGGAATCAGGGGGATTTCCTGATTTCACCCATATCTGAATCTCAGACAATGAGTCCTGTGCCTCCTAGAGCACATGTAGTCTCAGCAGAGAGCATTTCAGAAACATATCCAGAATAGAGCAGTTTCATGGAGAGATAAAACCATCCTCCCAAATCCATCAAGTTGATTCATTCCTTCAAATGTGAGCAAACTTAATGCACCGAAAGGATGCAACAGTTTTCCTTAGACCCAGCACCTGTAGCATCCTGCTCTGACCCCAGCATCACTAGGATTAGGCCCTTCCCTGTAACTATTTCCTTTCCTGTCTGAACCCATTTGTTACCTCCAATCTAGTCCTAAAAACAGTTGTAAAAGAAATCTTGGTTTGTGGATCAACTTACATTCCATTTGCACAACTTCCAGCACAGAAGGGGTCTGACCTATTCTATATTGAGCCTCCTTGTCATGTCTGCAACTGAACCACAGCAATTTCTAGCATTTATGCTGGACCCTGCATGGACAGCACGGACCTCAACTTTGCCGTCTTTCTGAGGCCATGAGCAGGCTGGGAGCCACCATGACACAGGCTGGAAGTTCTGGACAGACCTTTCCACTGCTGACTTAGCTGGAAGGGACCCAGGCAGGAGGGGAAAAGGAATCAGGAAATGAGCAACAGCGAGAGGTGTATGTCCAAAAGGCAGGGATGAGGCCAGCTTTGGAAGATCACTTTAACAGTGTGTAACAGCACATCTTCAAAGGGCTAATGAATCCCCGTGAGGTTTCCCTATTATTATTTGCATTTCACAGAGTGACATATTAAAATGCAGGTGACCACATTATCCTCTGGGTCACACCTACTTCAGTCTATTCACCTCTGGTCTCTGGAAGTTATCCCCGTGGTGTGAAATCCTCCTGTGAGTCAAAACAACAACACTATCTCTCAGGGAAGCTTGGTACAAGAATGGGCAGTGTGATCTATGGTGGGGGTTGCAAATGCACCTAACCAGTCCTATCGACCTCTTCAGGGCTTAATAATAATAATAAGGGGCGGGGGGGAACACTATTGACTTGTAAAATCTTCTGTTGAAGGGTACAAAGGGACTGGAGTTTGTTGCTAAGTTGGACTTTAAAAAATATATTTATATTTTGTTGCAAATAAGGCAGAGGAAAACAAAGGACAGGCACATCTGTTAATACCTAAAACACTAATCTTGCAGGCCTGTTTCACCCAGCTGCCTCAGTCCTGCCCATGGAAAGGTCTGACCTTCCAGCCAGGCGCCTCCCCTGCAGCTTTTGTTTGCAGAAGAATGTAGTTGCCCTGGGAAACCACCCTCAGTGGGAGAGCAAGTCACTCCTCAAACTAACTGATGCCATGTGGGGCTTGGAAAGTCAGGATGTTGGAACCAATCTCCGCATTCAAAGGAAGATTCAGTTTAGAAGCAGCGTGTCAAAGCAATGAGCTCTCCCTTCTGACTCCAGGGTGTCCTGCCATTCTTAACATCAACACTTTGCAGAGCAGTCTTTGCTTTTTAAAAAATTGTTAGCCTGGAAATTATGGGAATCAGGTTTGAATCTACAAGGCCTCAGCAAAAACATCTGCACCGTGAAAAAAGACTTCCACTGCAAACTACCATGACGTCCTATTGGGCTAAAAGGACTTGCAGCCCAGGCCACCAAGGTCTGTACTTTGACTAGCTTTACAGAAGCTAGCCGATTTTGTGGCCGTTAATAGTGTTTGTACCTTAGATAAGGGCAATCAAAATCTCATCATTCAGGGCGGAAACTGATCGCCTGCAGGGATTAGAAAGGAATTTTACTTCATGGGTGATATTGCCTAACTGCCTGAATTCATTGTGGGTATTTTTCAGTTTCTGCTGAGCACCAGTCATAGGCCGCATCTAGCGAAGCGTGTCACAGAGGCTGAAAAGCCAAAGTCATCATGAAAAAAAAAAAAAAAAAAAAAAAAAATCATATTCCTATTGTTTGGGGACAAAGTAGAATGTTTCTGGCCTTGGCTTTGACTAAAATATGAAAATAAAAGACAATGGTTATTACCAGGCTGTTGAAACAGCAGAATTTCAGAACAAGAAAAAACAACTGTCCTGAGATCAATTTGTTGTGGCCAACAGGAGGAAGAGAATGCCCAGCAAGTCTACAAGCACAGAGCAGAAAGAAAAATTATGCAGCAGGAACTGACCCATGGCCTTGGCCCATGCACCATTTGGTTGGAGGCACCAAAAACCATCCCCCAAGAGGACCACAGTGTTCTATGTAATCCAACAAGTCTCCTCACCAGCTATCCCCACCTGAACAACGAGGGGCAAGAACATAATACTTTATCAAATTATTATTTATGCTTTATCAGTGGCAAAGGCTCTGTAACATCAGAGCAGACTGGCCGCAGGGCGTGGTGGCGCAGGTGCCAGTCCCCATCTCTGCAGTGACAGCAGGAGGCCAAAATACATTTCGTGTGGGTGTTGGTTGCTCTTAGATTATAGTATCACCGCACCCACTCTGCTAATTGAACCGTGAAACTCTGATCTCTACCATCCCCACCACTAGCCTGATGGCAAGTGCCACCAGCCACACATGTGATCCAACACAGCATCTGCCATTCCTCTGGCAGATCCTGTGGTATATTGCCCTCAAATCCGTAAACAGAGATTAATTGAGAATAGACATGCTCCATCCACATGCCTGAAATTCTGCAGAGAAAGGTGGCATTGATGTTGCTGGGAGTGTCTGCTGCCTTCAATCCAAGTGGAGCTACTTTGAAGGCAATGGGAATACTTTCCATTGAAAATTATCAAATTATCACTAAAAAATATATATCATAACAGAATATGCCTTGGTGAGACTTTCTCTCATAAGCCTCTGTCTCCTTCCACACCTCCCAGATTTAAGGAGCAATGGAAAATATCCATGGAGATTTGATTTTTGTCAAGAATCCAATTTAAGTTAAACACTATAGAGCATCTTAAAGCCACCCATAACTGCTACATTTCAGCCACTATACAACCTTTCCCCAGTGTGTTACTGATGTGACAATACCCGGATAAGAGGAGATTTATCTCTTCATGAGACGTAGAAAGCCTTAAACTCCTCCGGAAAGGAATGCCTGCTGTCAGATAACATCATCATCTTCAACAGTATCAGTTTGGTTGGTAATGGAATAGATTAGCCTTATCAAAGCTACTCTCCAGTCACTCTCCAATGCTTCAGGGAAAAGAAGAACCAACAGAAACATACCCAGATCCTCAGGAATCACATTAGATCTAAAAAAGCCCTCTCTGGTCCTCACTATTCAGTTACCTCTACTCACACAGAAATCCAAGTATCCCTGTGGGCACTCTAAACATAAGCCTGGAGCCCTCCTTCTCCATATTCTGGTCAAAAGCTCCTGAGAAAAAGTTCACTGTCATCAAATTCCCTGCAAATTTGTACTTAATTTCCAGATAATACACTTGTAAGTGAACTAATAACCCCTATACTCCGGTAGGAGTGTTTGCCAGGCTCTTTTTGGCCACAGCTATAGGAAACTATGACCAGTTCCAGTCAGCTTGGCTTCTCATACATACAAACATGAGACTAACACCAGTGCGGCAAAGCACTCTTTACATATTGTACACCCAGGATAGGTATGGATCACATCTCCTAAAGGGAGTGCTAAATGTGAACAAGTTGTGCTTCTGTCAGGCTGAATCCACCTTCCAGCATCACCTGAATGCTGCCAGCAGAGAGCTGACTGCTATAGAAGTTCTCTCCCTTTCCAACTTTTCTTCTTTAGAAGAGGAAAGATGATGAGTTGTCTTCTTTCTCTATATCACAAGGGACTGCATGTTCTTCATTTCTCTGGTCTCTCATTTACATTCCATCAAAAAGGAGAAAAAGAAATTCTTCCAAAGAGCTTGTGGATCATGAGGGCTTTTTCCATCCCATTTTGTGCTGTGTTAAGCAGTCTGACCACTACTGAAAAATATCCTCAAAGCCCTTCAGTTCATCTCAACTATACACATTTCATGATAGTTCAGTATGTGTTTAACTCAGCCTGTTTTCCTTAGGACTGTTATAAACAATGTGTCTTCCATAGGCTCATTCACATTTGGAGTTATTTTTAAACTCTGGAAGGGGAATGTGCTAACCACAGGAAGACCTGAGGTTTAATCTGTTACCTTTAACTACCTGTTGCTTCCTTCACATTTAATAACACTAGTTCACACACTGCTGGCCTGTGCACCCATGTCCAACTTAATGAGCACCCCATTAGAGTCAGGGCACCAGTCTGGTGGTAGAGCAGATTGGCTAACAACCATGTAATGACAGTAGTGGCTCTGATTAGCAATTTGGCTAGTGGGAACAGCACACGACAACACCAGCAGCAGCATCCCAGGGCAGAAATGAGGTCAGGGAATGCCTCAAATCAGTGCTAATTCTGGCTTTTCTAGAGACATCTCTAGCCCTAGCCAGGCCTTTTCCTCCACCAATTAGCACTTGGCAAAAGGTTTGAATCAATTCAATATCAAAAAGGCAGTATGTACGGAAGAAGCCCAGCCCCTGTGAGCAGTCACTTTGTATTAAGACAGATAATAGCTGAGCATGTCCCAAGGCTTTACCATACACACATGATAGAACAAATCCAACAGTGATGCCCTTCCTGATGTAGTCCCCCAGACAGGGATCTCTAAGGCTAGGCTTTATTTCCTTTTTTGCTTTATTTCCCAACAGAGAATAAAGCTAGCTCCTTCAGGCTAGCTCAGAATCCTCATTACTTCTCCACTGCTGTCTACCCCTTTTGCAGGCCTACACCATCCAGGTGCCTGGGGTTGAGGTTCATACTGTGTGAGCTACTGCATCTCCAGAAGGTCTGCCCATTACCACAGGCTGCAGACTGACCAACACATAACTCTGTATTTGTAATCAGATGAAATTTTCTTCTTGTATTTGTGTTTGTCACCATCTGCCACCAAGGGCCCTTTGCCTTATGTGCTGACTTGAGGAGACATTGTACCTTGGAGGTACTTTGGAGTTCACCTGTAGAGGTGTGGGACACCCACAATTCATTCCAGCATGAACACTGTGTTCCCATGAGGGAGCTAGAGTGGAAAAGACCTGCTGTGTCATCAAGTTCATTTGCTTCTTGTTACTAGTAACCACATCAGTAGATCAATTAGGAAGCATCTGATTGTCTGTCATACCTAACAGGCTCCTCAGGAATAACAGAATCCAAAAAGTAGAGGCTGGAATGAGGCAGAATCAGGTTCAAAATGGGAGGCAAGTGTATAACAGGGCCCATGGCTAAGCAAAACAGGGATCCAGAGAGTTCTGCATCACTGGCAGTTTTTCAGCCTAGCCAAGATGTTTTCGCCAAGACATTTTCATTCAATGAATTTCACCCTCACAGACATGAATGCCTGAACAGTTTGCTAAAGGATTTGTGAAATGTAACAAAGAAAAGCATTTCCTATCAGCTAGGTAATCATATACTACTTACTGAGATTTTTTTTTTTGATAGATTTGCATCTTTGCCGGGAGACACTTATAAGAACTCACAACATGTAAGAAAATGTTGAAAAAAATTCTGCTATGATTAAAGAATCAATTCAGAAAATCCTCTGGCTGCATTTAACAAATCAAGGTAAGACAACACTGTCTTGTTGCAGCCTCTCCAGACACCCCTGGAAGGTCCCAGCTGACAATTGACCTTGGATGGTCTGTGTTGCCTCTGCCCTGCAAGATCTGGGGAGCAGGTCTCAAATACACCTTGCAGGGCTGCATTTCTCACAGCATCTCCTACAGCTGCCTACCACATTTGCAGCCCTGGTTTCCCTGCAAATGGTTTTTTCCCCATTCCACAAATGGAACTTATGGCCAGGTTGACCTGCTCATCCATTAGAGTGAAATTTAAATAAGGAAAGCCAAGACCTAAACCCATCACTCAGCTTACAGAAGCAGTTAAGGGGATTTTTTTTGTTTTTCAAGATTATAACATAAAACCCTAAAACGTTATAACCCCATGCCATGTAACTTCTGTTCATATGCTGTTAAAGATGCTGTCCCAAAGATTAGATGCTGGATATTTTATAAGAAACAAATAAATCCCATTTATTGAGAAACTTGGAGAGTTATTTTAGTATTTTTTCCTAATAAGTACACTTTCGTATTTATAATTGTTCAAATCTCTTTACTATTTCATTGACAATTCCAGAGAAAGGGAGGAAAGACTCCACACACACACATACACACTTACTTGAGGGAGGAAATAAGTCTTCAGGCCAAATAAAATGCTCTGCTTCATTATCCAGCTTTTCTATATTCCAAATCTATAACAAAACTAAATTGCTCCAATCCAAAATGGAGTTTAGAGCTAAAATGTCTTAAAAGGTTCAGATGTGTTCAGAACAAAGGCTCACATTGTACAGAGGTACATTTCAAGCCTGTGCTGGGTGCTTAGATTGCCTGAGTTAGTGAAATTGCCCAAAATTCAGAGTATTCTGCTAAAAGGATCCTGAGTTTGTGGCAAAATGATATTTTTCCCTTTTTGTTGGAGACGTTTCCCTTTCTTTGAGCAGTCGCAGGGGAGGGTGGAGAACAAAGGAGAAGGGAAGAGGATGGAGATGGAATTTGAAGCACTGACAGGACATAAGTTCTCCTTGCCTCAAAGAAGAAAAAGCAGCTCAGGTTTGTCCAGGAATGGAAGGCATCCCTATAGCACTGGATGTTTGTAGGACCTTTGCAAAAACAGTGCCAAGATCTTGGTAAAAGAAAGGTCCAAGTATTTACATTTGACCAATACTCTTCAAACAGATAATCTATTCAGTCTATCCCTGTTTGGCAGATGTCTGAAGACCTTTTTCATAGGATCATCCATTTAAGCCATCTTAAGGGGAATCAGCAGGCCTTGCAGTGCATGCACACATGTGCAGATCTGAGCTCTGTGCCAGGCTTGTTGCACACTCAGGCATAGCACCCATGTTACAGCTGGCCATGGACAGGTCTCACATCCATGGTCTGTGCAGGACACTCGTGAACCTCAGGTAGCGGAGAAAGAGCAGTTATATCAGACAATGATGAGATGTTCATGGGCACCACAGAGCAGTGAGATCTGCCAACTTGCATCTCCAGAACTGGCTGAGGAAGGAGGAGTGGACACTGTCACACAGAGGAAATTCCTCCAAGGATGAGATTTCACTCAACAGGCTGAGAAAGATTGTTGCAGTGGAAATGCAGATAGATGAGGATTACAGCATGAGCTGCCTGCTGGAGGCTACAAGGGTGGTCTCACATCTGGACTGGTCCCTACCCTGCATGCTGGGAAGGAACTTGTGGTGTGGTCCACATGGCTACCACCAGCACAGGATGGAGCCAGAATGATCCTGAAGCCAGCATTTATGCTGATAGCTAAGAGGATAAAGGCCAGGACCAACCTGGTAATATTCTCATAAATGCTCCCCATATGTACCCAAAGCAGAGACATTGTAAGGTTCAGAAAACATGAAACCATGAAGAAAGGCTTAGATAGACTCTATACAGTAAGGATCTAAACATTAAATCCAAATTAAAATGAATCAAGGCTGCTGGCACAAAAAGGAGGTCTCTAAATATTGTGGGAAAACCAGCAGCTGTGACAAGGAAAGTGTTTTGGAAAGAAGTCTCCAGTTGGGAAGTTAAGAAAGTTTTCATCTTTGAGTGAAAGGCTTAGGAAAGAAGCCAAAAACAATCAGGAAAAACAGCAAACTGCATCCTTAACAGACAATATCCCACTTAGGCTCAGGAAGCTCAAGGAGAGAGCAAGATAATTCCATACATGCATTGCTACCTAAGCTGCAGGGGGGCTAAAAGTAAGATGGGTAAATGCAATGCCCTGGTTTCAGTTCAGAATATTAACATAACCAGCATCTCAGAAACCTGGAAGGAAGATAAGCAGTAGGACACAGTAATGAGCAGCTACAAATTACACAGGAATGAGAGTAGGTTGTGCAGACAGGAGTGGGGCTACACATTAAGAGCAGCTTATCAGAGAGTACAACCAAGTTCACTGCATCAACAAGTGCAAGGAATCCCAAGAATTGCAGTCCCATGGCTGAACATTATAGTATTAGGGTTATGCTGTCATCCACCCATCCAGGTGGATGGGCAACAACTACGAAATCTTAAGGAGATGAAAGAGTCTGACGGAAATAAAAGGACACAAGCACAACAACAGCAGACATCCATCTCCTCATCCACATGGGATAAGCCACAGAGCAGGATGAGGAGCAGTCCAGGAAAGGAAGTTCCTGCTCATCCAGCAGGTAATTAGGGATCCCTGAAGTGGAAAACCCACTCTTCAGCAAGTCATGAGCAGCACCCGAGCACTAGTGGGTCTGATTTCAACATGCAAACAGAGAACCTTTACTAATACACTAAAAACTGGCAATCTGGAAGGAGACACCTCACAAATCTGCTGCTTTTCAAGCTAAGTTTGAAAGGAGGTAACTGCCTAGAAGTGCAGACACTTGTTCAAAGAAAATTGAAAAAGAAAAGCCAGTAGGGGAGGACAGATCCAGGAGGTAGGAAGACCTGTGAAGAAACTATTAAATACATACCTCCTAAGAGAAAAATAGATTTCTAAAAAGTAAAAGCTTTCCAAAGGAGAAAATTATAAAAACAAAATATTAAATATGGAACCTTGCCAAAGCAGATTCTGAACTGATTATTTTTTCAGGTCAGACAGTAATAACAAACTATTTAGTCAAAGATCACAGGGCAAAACAGGAGTATTCAAGGAAGATAACACTAGAGCAGAAAAATTGTTTACAATAAACTGAAAAACACCAGCAAGACAGAGCTGAGGTCAGAGACTGCTCCTCCACCAGCTCTAGATGAGCTCAAAGAGGCAATCACCTGCCTCAAGTTGTGCATCAATTCTGGAGGCAAGGAAGGAGGCTTGTATGAAATCAATAATGCAGGAAGAGACAGAGGGAAAGAAACAGATTCGCACAGCAGTGGGAAGCCAGGGCACTGTGTAGAAGGACTCCTAAGTTCTGCTCTCCCTCTATGAGGGTCTCCCTAAAGCATTTGGCCCTGCAGTGACTGAATAAGGAAACAGTGGATGAATTACAGTATTGACAAACATAAATAAGAGAAAGTAACCAGCTATACTATATCTGCATATTACAGCTCTCAATTCGCAATCATTGCTATGAAAAAATGGGAAAGCAGTGTGGGTAAGGTCACAGGTAAGTGTCAGCTCAGTGTTCAGCAGCAATCAGAAAGGCTTATTGCACGATAGGAACTTGTCAGAAACAAGGAGAGAGAACCCAGAAGCGATTGCTCTCTCACTGCTGCGTGCTTGCTGGGTCAGGCGCAGGGCTGCATTCCCTGCAGTTCCCACGCTCTGCCTGCCTTCCTCCTCCTCGCCGCGGAGGGGAGGTGCGGAGCCAGACAGGGCACGGAGCCCCTGTCCTGGCTGCAGCAGGTAGGAGTCACTTCATCCAGGGACGCACCAAGTCTGCTGGAGCTGCTGCTGCAGAAAACAGACCACGGAGGGAGTATGACAGAGCCCGTGCTCATTGCCAGGAGTGGCTGGAGAAAATGAACAGGAGATGGCACTCAGTATTACTCACAGCATGAGAACGAAGGGCTAACAAATGAAATTATCATATAGCAGGCTTAAAGCAAACAAAAGGAAGCTTCCCTTCTTGTTTCCCCCCCCCTTCCCCCACCCCAGTAATTAAATTGCAGAACTCATTGCCCCAGGATGTTGTGATATGTTTGTGGCCAAGCATATCAAAGGATTCTAAAGTCAATTAAACTCGAGAACTAGTCCATCCTCAGCTATGAAACGTGACGATGGAGTTACAGCATTTGGCCAGGAAGTACCAAAATCACCTGCTGCTAGAAGCAGGAAGGGTTTATCACAGGAAGCAGCACTTGGTGCCTGCCTGTTTATCCCACTCTTCCCTCTGTCCCCGCACTGGCCAGCCAGCCTCTGGACATGGCTGTCACTAGCTAAAGTCGCTCCAAGTCCACATGGACATGCCCAGCTCTAAGCACATGCCAGCTCTCATCTAGCATCCCTTAGCCCCTGTCCCAAATTGACCCCAAACTTCAGATGAGACAGATCACCAACATCTTGGGCTAAAGCTTTGGGCTCAGGAGACTCCCAGGACATGAAATCCAAACTCACACCCAGATGTCAGCCCTTTGTTTGGATACTGTGATTTACAGCCTAAGTGACACTTCCTCTTCTGTCTCCCTAACAATGACAAAACAAAAGCTATAAACAAAGGCTGCCTCCAGATGTTCTTCTGCCGTCATTAGTGACCAGCTTGGCTAACGCTGTTTCATCAGTGCTTTGTCTCAGGGTGGCAAGTCAACATCAGCAAGTCGGGGACACTCACGGGCTCCCTCTCAAGGGACATGACAAATTCCCAGGACACTCCTGCCCAACACTCACTGCAACAACAAGCATGGGGCTAAATTACTGCCCTTGACAATGTTTGGTACGTGGAAAAACTTGTGCATGCTAATTACAGCAGTTGCTCCATAAAACCCACCTCAGCCAGCCGCATGCAAGGCCAGTGAGCACGGAGCCGCAGCCCTGCCCGCCGGCAGCAGCAGCCCGGGTGGAGGCTGCCGCTTCCTCGCTTTGAAGAGCCTCTGCAGGCTGACGCTGGAGGTGTCCCACCCACCACGGCTCTATTCCTAGACATATCAGTTTCTATTTATTTTCCCACTGACTGTTATACCAGCGCAAGGATACAAGGTTGAGGACGAGCAAAAGGAGACACATGTAGTTCACCAAACAGGGGTGTCTCCCTCTGTAGAGCTCAGTGTCCATATTTTGGTACAAAACAGCAGATTGGTTTGAGCACTTCTGTGGCTAGCAGTGAGAGAGTCCTAAAGCAGACCCAAACCATGCTGTCTCATTTCATATTGGGTTGAAATTATCTGTCAAGTACCTTGGAGAGAGGAACCCCAATATCCACACAAGGAGCTGATGGGCTGGCATCCAGAAGCTGCAGCAGAGCTAGTAGCCCAGCAGCTTCTTTCTGCAGCAAAGACCACCACATGCTTGGTGTTTCTGAGCCCTAGCTGCAGTCTTGTGCCAGAAGTCATGAAGAGATGCACAGACCAAACCAGGGTCCTACCAGGGAGATTCAGGCAATTTCTCACCCTGTTCATCCAGGTACAGCTCACATCACAGCAAGGGATGCTTTAGCTCTCCTGTGATCCCCCTTCTGCTTGCTTTACAAATTAAAGCATGGAGTCCAAAGACACCCTTAAAGAAAGGCAGCATAAGCAGAGCCTGCATTTTCTGAGCTAACAAAGTCCTTTTGTTGGCTGGCTGCCTTGAACCGAGAAAGTCAACCTTCAAGAATAGCAACACCATGCTGCGGCCTTGGGGATTTGGCTAATCACAGACATTTTTAACCAGAACAAGCTGCAAGAGCAGAACAGTAGCAGTAAAAGGAATAAAGCAAGGTGAAGTATTCGACAGTTCTGTTAGGGAGGAGCCGATCCACTTCTTTTCTGATGAAAAGGAAGGAGGAGTGTCAGAAGAGAGGTCCACTTTCACTTCACTCCCAGGACACCCAAGAATTCACATCCTTACATGGAGGACAGCTGCTGTACAAGTTGTTACATCTCATAAGGATAGATTCCTTGTTTAAAAATAAATCAGTGCAGCCTGGGCTACCTGCCAATAATTTTCCCCCGGTTTTCCCACATCCTACACTTTAAAGGCAGCTGGTGAGCTCCATCCTTGCTTATTCTTTGTTCTTTCCCTAATGACTCCCTGTGTTATAGTTAAAACTAGTGTTGCCCTCCTCACCTTTGACTCCCCCCTCACCTTTGGCTTCCTACCTTGACTGTTTGCTTGACTTTGCATTGCACTGTGTTACTGACAGTAATTTTGGATGCTCATTTTTGTACCTTCTCACAGGCATAACCATCAACCCTTTGTGCATCAAGTCTTTCTAAAAACCTACCCCTAGTGAGCTTCAGCATCTCTACAAATGTTGAAAAATTAACAGTTCAGGGCCAGCTGGGACCAAAAACTCAGTTATCCTTTGCATATGGTTCTCAGCCTTCAGGCTGATACCATTCTCTAAAACTTATGAAAAGAAACCCAAGGTTTGCAAACAAAGCATTCAAACACACCTGCCTCTTGCACAACTTGGTATCAAATCTGGAATCTCATTACTCCCTCTGCCTCCTATTTGGGGAGGTGTTCCCTTGTTACACCTTGTTTCAAATTAGACTGAAATGTCTTCATGCCAGAGGCATGGCTCCCTGTGGCACTACTGCAAACAGGATTCTTAATAGCAAAAATAGTTCTCAAGAGTATTAAAAAAACATGGGAAACTGAAGAGAAGACGTGGGAAAGCCAGATCCCCTACCCTAGGTAAAAAAATAACAGGACATTGGAATAACATGGAAACACCTACAGACTTACTCTTTCTATTGTGAATTTCATATTTCGCCTTTAGCGTCAGCAGTTAACTAGGTGAAAAGATCCTTCACACTGTCCTACTGGAACTTGGCATTAGAGCTCAAATTTAGCCAGTCCATTCACACCAGACCATTTGTTTTGCAGACAACAGAGCACACTTGGCAAGCTGAGGATACAAGAAGTTCCTTAGCAAGGAAACAGAAGTGACCTGCCCTTTGTCAGCTTGTCTTGACCCCAAACCTTGCACCCCCAAAGCACTGTTTTGCAATGCTTTGCTCCTCTGGATTTCATTTAGGAATCATTTTGAAATTAAGCTAAATTTTCCATTAATAAAGGTTGGGTTGGTACTCCTTGACTATCTTCCATCCATCACCCTAGGTGAAACCCCTAGCCCACGAAAGTATTTGCCCTTGATACAACCATTTGGCCAACCCTTCAAGAGCCATACACCAAGTAATTCTTACAATAGCCTGAAAAAGTTGGTCTGAAAGCAGTATCCTTTCCTCATCATTTGGGCTATGGAAAAAGGAAAGATTTGTTATTGACCACAGAATGAGACAGCAGCTAAGGCAAGACCAGCTCATGGCATGTCCTGGAGCTGAGCCTGAGGTTCACTCCACCATCCCAGTCATATCTCTGTACGTGATTTCATTTACTGCTGAGGCCAATGATGCTCAGGTCTGGGAGGGGAGGAAGAGTTTGTGCTGCAGTTACTTCATCCTGCTCCAGTAAAGACAGTTTAGTCTCTCTACTGCAGACTTTAATAAGGTTTCAACAATAGGAATTCCTACTCCAAAAAGTCCAGTTCTAGCATTTCAGGTATACAGTAGCAGATTGGTCATTAAGACTCCTCAGGAGTCTTTGCCTTTTCATTGCCCATCCACTATCACCCACTAAGTGGGATCTCTGCAGGGCTGCCCATCCCAGGGCAAGGACACAACTGCTTAGATTTTACTCCTTCAGAACCTCTTGACGCCACAGTGGATGCCCAAGCAGCAATTCCAATGATTGACTCTAAACAGGCTTAGTGGGAATGTCCCAATGGCATGGCTAGTTTCCAAGCAGCATAACCTTGGACATCATTACCATCCTCCAGCACCTTGCCCACATCCTGTACCAGGCACCACAGACCCTCAGAAAAGCCAACTCCAGGTTATGGAGAGCAGTATCCATGCAGGTGAACACTTATTCACAGGAGACAACTCTAGAAAATGAGCAAACCCCAAACCCAGACAAAAAATTCTGCTCATTTAATCAACTTCTATACAGCTGATGTTCAAGACAAGAGGACTTGCAGGCAAAACTGAACTTCTGCTTTGCTGCTCTTCACTCATACCAGTAGAAAGTTACAAATGAGAACCACAATATTCTCATGTCATTTATCTTTGTACTGTAGTTTTCTGCTGGGAGGGAGAGTTAATCTGATTGGGCAGAATACAGCTGCCCAGAAGCAACAACAACATTTTCTGCAGAAAAGGAGGAAATTAGTTAACACCTGCTCGATCCCAGAGCTTTGGAGTGAAGGCACATATGGCAATAGCAAACAAGGGCTCAACAGCTTTGCAATGGTGCAGCTTAAGCAAAGACTTTACTGAGCATGGAGCTAAGCCAGCCCCAGGTAATAATGGGCACATGAATGTCCACACATCCCCAGCAATAAATGCAAGTCAACCCAGAGGAAGAGTTCCTCATGGCTTTCTTTGAGTTCACCAGGTCTTTGGGTAGTCTATGTGCACTATGTTTTTGTCCATAAAAATAAACATTTAAGGTTTCTTCAAGAAACTAATTAGAGAGCCCAAAAGCAGCTGTGTGGGCTGAATCCTCAGCAGGGTACAGTAATCAAAGCAAAAAAATGTCTCCTCAAGGGCTGCTCTCACATGCAGGAGAGCAATCTTTCTAGACAAGATATTTATATCTATTTGACCCATGCAAAACAGATTCCCAGGCTCTTCCCTGCTTGGAGGCATGCACTTGACAATCTATCAAGGCAGTTTGACTCTTCCTGGGAGAAGGACCAGAGCAGAGAGACTACATGTAACCTGTGAGAGCAGCACTTTCAGAGCACATGCTTAGGGCCAGAGCAAGGTGTGAGGAAAGGCACCTCATCTGCCTCCCAATGCCAGGTGGAAGCAGCAGGTCCATGCAAGGGCCAGGCTGCCGTCCACAGTGCCACCTCCTGGCTTGCCACCACAGCTCCTCCGGCAAAGTTAACGAAAGTGAAAGATACCTGAACCTCATCCAGGTGCTACTGATGCCACAGCCTTCCTCTGGGCCAGGCTGCTCCCGCTCCCAGGAAGCTGTTTGTCTTCTCCTACTCAAATCCCTTGATCTTCTTGCCAAACCCCAGCCCACTCCAGGAGGCACTGGCTGCCCAGATATTGCAGTCCAGTCAAAGGCTGCAGCTCATCTCCATGCTACTGCAAGGCCAGGTAGCCCTGGGCTTGGTCTTCACTTGCTTTTTCTCCAAAAACACAGAGGTCCAGAGCTTTGCCCACCCCAGCACTACTCCTGTCCCATCTGCCAGCTCCCCAGCTGTCACATTTGCTACCCAAATCATCCCCAGAGGCTAGCTCCTTCACCAGCTCTCCCCACATCCATCCCTCAAGGGGACAGAACCAGGAGAGCCACAGAGGTCTGCCTGCAGGATATTCTGCAGGGACCATGAGCTGTGGAGAAATAGGGTGATGGAGAGCAGACTTGCACCACCCCAGCAACCTCCTAGCAACTTTGTGCCACTAGAGCCAAGACAACAGATTCTACAAGAGGCAGCAATAAAAAGCTGGCCTACCTCAACATGCTCTATCCATCCAGAGCAAGTCCCAAGTCTTCCAGTCTCAATCAGGACAGCACTAGATGCCTTCTTTGAGGTGCTGGTATCAACTTTTCTGCTGGCTTTAACAGATTCTCTTCATCCTGGTACACAAGACCCGTCTTGCCCTGTCCACTGCTCTACTATGACAGTAGGTATTTTCTGGAATGCTTTGGTCAGCACATAATCCTTTGGTCTACAATTCTTTGGACATGCAGCATGTATGCACACCATGCACAGCACCTGGAGAGCTTATGCCCCAAGGACCTGGGTGCAGACCTCCAGGATCACTCTGCTCCAGACTTGGAGAGCTGGCCACTCCATGGTGCCACCATAGCTCCCCCTTCCTAGGGACAGGGCACCGTGTCACTGCTAGGCCTCCCCGCCAGGCTCAGCCCGCTGGCAGGTGCACACCACCATAGGCAGCTGAGCAAACATTGCCTCCTTCTCCAGTCTGTTGAGCAACCACCAGTGGGAGGACACACACCCAGGCTAAACAATTCCAGCACTGCCACCCCCATCCACCATGGCTTACACACATCGCCAAACACATTCTTGCTTTGGGTGCACTGGTTCTCACACCCCTCCCTAGGAGGGCGCCTGGTTGCACAACCCCACATGCTGCCTGCCCTTCTCTGCCTCCGGTTTCCCCCATGCTGAACCCGGAACCAGATTTCACTCATTGCAAAACGTGTTGGTCCTTTTTCATCCATGCAGCTCAGTTCCAAGGAAACAGCAGGATAAGGTTGCCATTACAGCAAGAGCCACACTGTCCCCTGCCAGGATGTCCATGCCACTGCAAACCCATTTCAGGGAGCAGGAGCACAATTTAGCTCAGGACTTAGTAGGGAGGGAAAGACCCTGGTATTACAACTGCCATTCACACATCCCTCTAATCCCTGTACTTGAGTGCTTCTGGGCACAGGATGAACTGCAAAGCTTCTGACACCTGAATGACAGAAGGTTTAAGGCTCACGGTGCCTTCTCAGCACAGCCTTTACCTCCACATGACGCATCTAGCTTTTGCAATCATGGCCAGCATTCATCTGCCCTATTTCAACTTCAAAGCACTTCGCAAGCATTAACCAATTAATCCTCTCACCACCCTCACAGGGAGGTGAGCATTTTTATCCACTTCCCCATCAGTGAGAAGGAGAGAGTTAAGTGCCTCTCACATGGCCATCCTTCACTGACTACCCAGCAGAGTAGTCAGCCCCAGGCTCAGTCCATCAGAGGAGCACAGAGGAGCACCTGGAAGCACAGAAGTGCTGCAGCCACAGCTGCCTAGGCAGAGCTGTCATCAAGTGCTTTTGTTTTACTCCATGCCCTGTATGAAATGTGAGACAGTTTCTTGGGCATCTTTTCTTCATCATTCCAGTCACTGACCTGGAAGGAAAATGATCCAAGACATAAGCGACAGAGCCGGCCAACACAGAGCAATAGGGATCAGCTGGTTACCCGAGGGCAAGCAGCAATAAGTGTTCTTAATAGTCCAACAAGGGCTAGTACTTTGTCAGCAAGTGCTGGCCAGTGGGGATGGTACCAAGGTGTGGGGATCAGCTTTGACAAGCTGAAGTTAGGCAGACATACAAAGCATGACATAAGCTGTTAGCAGTGTTTAACTCTTGCAGAGAGCTGGGATAGACTCTCACAGGGCATTCTGCACTCAGAATTGCACTTTTTCTTCCTTCCAGAAGAATTTTCTTCAGTTCAAGCAGCCCTTGGACTAGGGAACACCATAAGCCAAGGCAGAGCTGGAAAGGGTCCCAGTCTCCAAACAAGAGAGTGCAGGAAGGCAGCATGTGTCACACCAGCATGGCCATGGCTCACCCAGAAGGGACCTGCAGAGATTCCAGCTCAGGACAGACCAAGCAGAGCTGGGAGATTGCTCCCAGCTCCTTATCACTTCAATAGCAAACAGTCAGCAGAGTTTCCTCTTTGAATATGTGAGTGAAAGTATTTCTGCTTTTGCAACAGCACAGAGCCAGATCAGGAGGGCCTGCTTCCCTGCCTGCTGCTCCAGCAATAGAGAAGAACCCACCACTGCAGCACTCAAGAAAAACAGGTGCATTTTTTCCCCTCATTTCCAAGGGCCACATCCCATCACTAACACCATTCCATCCTGAGGAACCAAAATGCTTTCTAAATGCTGTGAGGATGGCAGGATCAAAGCCTTTTGTGTGGAAAGTGGCAGCCATTAAGTTATGCACAGCAGCATCCAATCAATAGCAGAAAATTTAGATTAATCCAGCATCTCACTGAAAGAGCAGAATTTCAGGCAGATAAGATTCTCCAACTGCAGTTTTTGGAAGCAGTGGGGGTAGAAACCTTACATCTTTTAGAGATAAAACACCATCCCAAGGGATTACTTATCAGTGTCAAGAATCACTCTGAATACATATTTAAAACAGTACATAGAGCTTGCCATTACATGTATTGCTAAGCGCAGACCTGAAGTCACACTAGCACCTTTAGACACCAGAATTGCCCACCCATGGAGAGGATGTGCCAACAGTTTGGTTGCAAAGTTGCCTGAGGGGAGGCAAAGCTTGGGCTCTTCCAGCTCTTGGCCCTGCAGGAGCACCTGGAGGCACCAGCAGTGCCTCTAGCCCAGCAGACAGTGCCACCTGCTGACACCCTGTCCCTTCCCTCTGTCCCCAGGAGCCAGGCCTCCCAGTGGGACCTCACAGCAGAAGAGGTCCAAGGCTGCAGCATCTATAGCCTGGAGGAATCATGGCCAGTGAGCCCAGTCTGGGGTCCATGACATCCGCTTGCACTAAGGGCAGCATCCAAACCACTGCCATTGCATGCTCCTGCAAGCACCCTCCTCCCAAAGGGAAGGCCAGTAGTGACAGCAAACAGCTCTAGGGGCTTCACATGGTGATCTCAGATCATCTCTCATTTCTTAGGAGCCAAAGGTAGCAGGGAACTCCAGCTCAGCTTGCTTCAGTGACAAACACACAGCCAAGACACTGCCCTCCCAGCAGGGCAGATAACTCCACATAACCCCAGCCTTACCTCAGGCCAGTGCAGTTACCAGCTCCTGTCTCTCCTTCACAAAGCAATCATGACTGGTCACTGCTGGTTTGGTGCATATCATTCATCCTCATCACAGGTATCAGCCATCCTCTGTTTAACAAACTGACTTCCTTGCTTGCTCAGTTCTTGACAGGAGTCCTCTGGCCTCCTTGATACATACAAGCTCACATAATGAGTTTAATCCATCAGTCAAAGCATCTACAAGGCTTCCACTGGACAATGTTTTAGCAAAGCTTTTGTGAGCACTAAGAAAAGCGTTTTCAGATCTAGCCACACACTTAAGTATCACATGTTAGTGATGCAGAGCAGCAGTAATTTTGTATGATGTTCTCAGCAATTCCAGTTCCTTGAGCCATTCCCTTTGTGCATGGATGTGAGGATAGATGTTAATCTCCTGGGCCATGTGCCATCTGGGCCAACACTGTCAGTGGAGCACAGAATTTGCTGCCACATGTTCAGCCTGTTTTTTAGGGAGGAGAGTTGGATACAGGCACCTGCCATGGGACACAGCAACTAGTAATCTCTGGGTGCAATTTCATCTTCCCTTCCCCAGTTGCTTCCCTAGCTGTAATTCCTTCACTTAGATATTCACTTCCCATATGTTGCCAGCATCTGTGCTGGAGCTGCCCAGCACCATTTGGGAATGAGCAGGGAGACTGCCCCCACCCTATTCATGCACCCCAATTAGATGGTGCATTTCAATACTGTAAATGGGCAACACATCCAAGCAGCCAAAAAGGCTTTGCTGACATCAAAGCTTTAGCTCGACCCTACAATGATGTAACACTCCGCACAGCAGGAACTTCCTAGGAACACACCTAGGAACTTCTCCAGATACCATTTATAGCACAGGATAAAACAGAGGCAGCACAGGGCAAATCCATCTCTTGGGTAATAGCACAGGCAAGGAATCCAGCCAAGTATGGGTGAACTCTTGGCAAGATTCTTTATCACATTCACAATCTTACAAGTCTCTAATCCACTCATCTTTTAGCCACATACATCTGGAAGTTAGAAACAACCACCACCCCCAAAGGAAAAGAAATATCTATTTCACAGACCTGTAAGCCTAAACTTGTTCCTCTGCTAACTGGCCAACAAGATTCTCAGCAGAGATTTTAATCTCATTCTTTGACCAAGACTTCAACTTGCGTGTGCTTTAACAAGAGAGGAATAAGCTAAGACAGATGCTTTAATCTCTTTTTTTTTCTTAAACCAGTCTAAATCAGAAAAGGAAGAATCTCCAGGAAGAGAACTGGTACAATCTTCATGTCTGAACTACCATTATGACTAATTATTTAAACTGCAGCATTTACTACAAGCCCTAAGGACCACTGTTCTAGATCCTAGATATTGCACTCATTAAAACATAACACCCTTGTTCAGGTTCTATAAAGAGAGGAAACAAAAGACAAGAAAGCATTATTATCTTGGGGGAATTAATTGGCCAGCTTAAGTAAATGCCAATATTGAGAGGCACACAATTTTTCATATAAAACACGCTTATTAAAGTCTGCAGGACTATGTTATGCTGCCAGTCTCTATAAACAGCACCAGCCTACTCCTCAAACTCTTACTTATAAGTCATACCCTCAAATCTCCCCACTCCATCCCCACCACCTCCCACTTACAGAAACTCTTCTCTGAATCTAGAGATAATTAAACCAAATCTCTGACTTCAGCTCTCCAGCTTTGGCAATCTATACTATAATATAAAAGCTTCCAGTATTATTACATGGGAGCACTTCTCCAGATACACTCAATTTTGCCTCTACCCAGTGCTCAGAAATCAACAGCCCTCAGGAACATGACACAAGGAGAAAGCTACAACAAGGAGCTCTCCTGCGAGAACAGCCACATGTTTGCAGCCTGCCCACACACAGCACTGGACTGCCACAACTCCACAGGAGGGATGCCCAAGGATTTAGCCAAGGTACTCAGGAGATCAGGAAGATGCCCAGACCTTTCCATTGCTTCCCAACCCCTTATTATTCAGTAGAGATTGCAGTCAGTCCCTATATGCCTCCAAGAAGGCACCCTCCCCACACTCTCCCGCCCCCCACAAATGCTACATAGATTTGGCTAAGTACATTTGCAAAGGTGGAAGGACTCTGGGTGCCAGAAAACCCTTCTCAAAATCTTAGCATAACCAGAAGCAATAGCAACTCATACAAAAAAAAAAGAAAAAGAAAAAAGAGAGAGAGAAAAAAGAGCTAACTTTTTAAAAAGCTAACCCTATCTCTCTCCATGAGTCACTGACAAACAGAAATCAGTTCAGGTACCAGCACAGCAGATCACTTCAAAGAGCTGGCACACACCATCCCTGTGCTAAAATTCACTAGTCCACAAGCAAAGGGAGCTACAGGCAAACCCCTGACAAGACCTTAGTTCTCTCAGTCTTCAAAGGGAGGTCCTCTCTCTGGATAGGGGACACCTCTTTTAAGAAAGAAATAAAAGAAAAAAACCTTTCTTTGTCTCTAAAAGTACTTACTTCTAAGCCAAAGATATTATTAGAGTTCGCATATCAGTTTTCAGATGAAGCCCTAAAGGACCAAACCTTCCCTTAGAGCACCCTCCCTCCAGCCTGCTTATTACTAAAAACTCATTTTCATTTAAGAAATAGCACACAACTATAGAGCCCTCAGGGCCTAGTCCAGCAGCCACTCCAGGATCTGCACCTACCTAGGGCAGCACATGTGAACACATCCCACCTCACTGCCTTTGCTTCTCAGCCTCACCATCCACATCCCATAGCATTTTAAGAGAGAGAAGAGAAGCCATCACGCACCATTATATCATCCAGAGGTGTCACATGCCTTGGGCCAGCTGAGCCCACTTTCCCAATTTTCCTTTCTCTCTTCTTTCCAGAGTGCTAAGTAGCACAGGAGAACCCAATTCAGTTAACAGAATTAATAGCAAATAAGGCCTGATTGGAGTCACAGTTGAGTTCTTTAGGTCTGGAAAGAAACTATAGGTCATTGTAGCAAAATAAGAAGCAGGTGATATCAGAGGCTTTTTTCCCTGAAGGAAGGAAAAAATGGTTCTTTTTCTAAAATCTTCCTTTCTGATCAGAATTTGGTCTACATGAAAAAAAGATCACAGATGGGATGATTTTTCCATCCAACCTGCTCTTGTCTTAGCCTTGTCCTACCAGGCCAGGCTAAAGGGCTCCATATAGTTTGGCAAGAGTTAAATTCTCCTAATGTTGGTGCAGGAACAAGAGGATGCTGATGCCCCAAGCAGTCATGGGGTAAGGCAACCTTAGGGCTAGAGAGCTCTTCTCTTTAATGCGATGAAAAACCTGGACATGGAGTCGCTAGGGAGACAGTGCTGTTGGTGGCAAGGACAGCCCTGCTGCAAGCTGGACTGTCCTGCAGGAGCTCTCCTCTCTGAACTGAGTTGGTAAGGTCAGGATTAAAGATGATTATTTTTTATCTGCCACAAACTTAGCTTTGCGGTTATTCTAGGACCAGAAGTGGCAGGCGTGAAACCACAAGTGTCTGCGTATCTCCTAGAGTGGTGAGAGCAGAGCACTGTGAAGTGTAAGCAATGCTTGACGTACGCTTGACATGACACAGAGCAAACTCCAGCCATTTCCAGTCTGAGCTGCTGGAAGCATAGACTATGACCTCTGCACATCTACTCTAGACAGGGTCCCTTCCATGTCTTGTTATGGTCTTTCCTGGTAGTTTCCATCCATGCATGGGACACAGGACAGCTCTTGCCTGATGCAACCAAGCATTAAGCCCAGTTGCATGGGGACTGGGTGAGATGAGAGTGTAAATTGCAAAGATTTCCACAGGCACGGCCTTGGTGTTTGCTGCTGCCCAGCACACAAAACCACAAAGGAATGGACACAGCCGTGGCATAGGGTGACACTGTCCCAGTACCAGGCACCTCCACCCGGCACAGTGGTGTCTCACTGCAGCTGACCCTTGAGGTGCGTATTGAAGGGGCAGAGCACCTCTGGTGACAAGCAGAGCAGCTGCGGGGAGCCTTGGGACCTCCTCTCCATGGGCCACGTTGCGCCATGTGCGCCACTGCAGTGGCACCAGATGGAGCATCCGCTAAAAGAAAGGGAAAAGGAGGGCTGCCAGTGGGAAACATGGAGGTTGGTGCCTGCAATTCCTCTCCAGCCAGAGCGGGCTGAACAGCTTAAAGCTGCCCAAATCCTCATCTGATGGTTAGGATTTACTTTTGTCAAAGGCTTGAAGGTTTTGAAGTCCAGAGAAAGGCAAGAAGCAGCATGCTCTGCCAGCGCCCCAGGGAAATTGCAACAGTCACCAGTGAAAAAGCATTCAAAGATCACAAACCAGGCCCAGATGATCATGAATCATGGCTTGGAAACCACAAATGGTCCTTAAGCCTCTTCAGAATAAGGACACTTACCAACAAACTCATTTGGAGTGGTTCACGTTTTCCAGCCTCCTCATGAACCCTGAGAGAGAGAAGGGGCCAAAGCCAAAGTCAAGCTCCTCTCGCAGCCCCTGCTTCCCGGATGCTAAAAGGGAGACACTGCGACACGTGGTGTAAGCTCTGTGGCATGTGAGGTACCTGGGAGGTAATAGGGATGCTTTGCTCAGTACCCCCCGCTGGGGTTCGGTCATCAGCAGCAAAGCTGGGAAGGGGAAGATAGAACCAAGCTCTGACCCGTGCAAATTGACCCGGTGCCCGGTTCCCTCTGGGCCTGCCTGAGTGCAGGAAGGAGCGAGGAGGTGCCGCGCTGGCACCTGCAGCTGCACTTGCAGGAATATCTGCGCAGTTCTGTCTGATAGCAACTACCTTGCCTTCCACTTATGAACCTAGGTGAGGAGGTGTGCACTAACGGGATAAAACACCATGTTCTCCTCGAAGCCAAGTGCCTGTGTACATCAGAGCAAGGCGTGCATCACAGAATACATGCAGTATTGCACTCAGGCATCACAAGTGTTTTAATCTCTGGTTTAAATAGTAGTATAGCAGAAGAGCCTAGAAGCAGTCACACACAGCGGGAGCTGGGACATGGTTTTCCAGCTCCCTGAACAGCGTCTGCATGCTGAGCTCTCCCAAGCCTTGCCAGCAGCAACCCTCCAATGAGGGTCCCTACGATGACCCTCCATTTAATATTCCTGAGGATTTAGGGGGAGCAAGACCTCTGGAAATTGCTGCCTGAAGCCCATTGTGCCTGGAGGGAGCTCTGCAAAGTCCAAAGTTCAGACACCTGCCAGCTAACTAGACAGATGGGGCCGGTGTGAGCAGCGTCACCCGCTATGGTCAGCTCCCGGCAGTGTCTCATGGTGCTGGAGGAGAGAGATGCCCCAGCCCACGCACTTGAGTTGGGAACAGGCTGGGTCCCTCCCTCTATAAAGCGCAGACGGCATAATTCGGTATGCAGCATGCTCAATATTTCCTATGGGAACCTCAGCATAGCGTGGGAATCTCAGCTTGCCTTTTGCAATAAAAACAAATTTCTTGCTAAGGGAGGCTTGAAACTACGAGCCAGGGGCCTCCAGAAGCTTAAAAAGTAGGAAAGGAGGATTCTGGTGAGACTGAATATGGATAAGAATTAAAAAACAGACTGCAGGGGGCAGCCACTTCCTCATGAAGGGTAAAACACCCAGATTTAAAACCTGCTTGGGGAAAAGAAGTTCAGCAGTAGATTATTCCACTCCATTTCCAGAGCAGAAAGAATACTCCTCATCGACAATGTGCTGAAGATGGTGCTTTCACTGCAAAGGGCCTCACTTTCCCAACCACACTAAAATTGTATGTGGCATCAAAAATAATGTCGCATTTATTGGGAAAGTGATTCAAGTGCAGAGCTCACTGAGGGACATATGGAGCTGCCCGCATACAGAAATCAAAGTGAAACCCTTGACCGCAAGGCAGTATTTAGCTGCTGTGTTCAAAGGCTCTCTAAATCAAAGACAAAATCCCTCTTTAATCAAGGCTGTTGACCAAAACAGAAAGCCGCCAGCAAAGTTTCCCATCGCAGCAGGGCCGCTATGCGAGTACTGCTGCAGATCCCATCCCCTCCAAAATCTCTCTCCAAGCCTCCTGTTGCTGCCCAGCACAGGAGCTGCCAGGATGCCCCAAAAGCCCATTTTTGGGAGGCAATAATCATGAGCAACTACATAAAGCCTGCGTGCTCCTATTCTAGCTGCCTTAAACATTCAGCTCCTGTCATTGAGCTTTAGCATTCATTAGGAAAAGGAACAAGAATTAATTGGTCCTTATCTAATCTCAGGCCAATTGCAGGGTCAATAGCAGCTAGCCAAGGTTTATCAGCAGTGTTTAACCAGCATTTACCGGCTTTGGTGAGAGCCCAGACAGGCGTGTGGCCTGTTAACGCAAAGGAGAGGTCAGGGAGCGCTACCTGCCTCTGCCAGAGGGCAGATACAAGCAATGGGCATGGTGATAAACCCACATTTGTTGCAGCTAAACCAGAACTAGCACTAGATGCTGGCAGGGCAATAGCTCAACGTGCATAGCGTCCAAATTAATAAATGCACTCCTGAAATAATGCTGAATCGTGGCACCTCGTGGCTGTGAAGTTTCAAGGAGGCTTCTCCAGAAAGAGCACAGCGTTTCCATCCTCTGCTGAGCTTTTCTCTCCCTTCTCAGCATATGCAAGACTAGAGTCTTGAACGGGAACATTGTCGTGAGCTATCCACCAATTAGTAGAGATCCACCACTATCAACTACTTTCTTCTCTTTCCTCCCCAAAAAACTCATTTTTGTCAGCTTGCAAAAAGAGCATCTCTCATTTAAAATCTCTACATATCTAATGGGAGAAAGAAATGTTGTCAGAAATGAAAGCCTTATTTCATAATCTGCATTTCAAATGCCCTTTTCCTTTCTTACTGCATCTTCCTTTTTATTTAATAGTCAATCTCTCCCATGGAGATGAGCAGGCTGAGAGCTCTGTGTTGAAAAAGCCTTATCTTGTCTGATCGTCTGAAACAGTGCTAACAACTTTAGCTGTCTCTAGCTATGTACTTCATTGAAATCAGAAGTATAATATTTTTTCCTGATTCCTCGGCCATGTGTCAGTAGTGGTTAGCACTGGCAACAGAACCAATAGAAATAGCTAGAAATGCCAAATATTTCTGGCATTGTGATAAAAGTCAACTGTAATTCTTTTGTTTATCAGCTGGCTTACAAAGTGATTAAAAGTAGTACAAAGACTTGACAAAAACTTTGAGAAATTGTTTTCAATAAATTATGAAAAAATTGTGAAAATAATCTGTGTTTAGGGCCTTTACTGAAATTGCCGAAAAATGCTCCTGGTCTTGGGAGTGTCGGGTCATGTAAGGACTCTGGAGAGGATGGGCCATCGCTTGTCTCATGGTTTTGGAAGGCTCCTGTAGACCCTATTGACTTGCTCAGTTGAGTTGTGAACCCAGTGACTGGTCATCACTCTTAACTGTTCTGCCCTTGATTGCTCTGGCAGCCTCAGGGACAGCGTATGTGGAGGCAGGAGGCATGTGGAGTTTAATAAAAATGCAATTTTGTAAATTTGCATTTGCATTTCATATTTTCTATGGGAAGGGGGAAATGGTGTTTTCTCTCCAGTAAAGCCAAGGAAAGAAAGAGCAGCAGAGCATCCCATTGCAGTATCTCAGCGAGTGACCACATGAACCTAGCATCCCAGGAGCATCACCAAGATCTTGCACAGGGCCAAGGAGGAGGGCACAAGCTCGCAGAGCTGTGAGCAGAACCTTGCTGGGACCTCAAGACAAGCTCCCTCCCCAGTGTCTGGATCTCTGCTGCCCAGATCAGAGCCAGGGCCACCTCTGTGACCAGAGGACACCACACCATGGAGGTATTCCCACCAGCCACAGAGCCTCGCCCAGCAACCTAAAACCCGAGGAGGTTCCCAGGGACTGAGTCTGTGGGGACTGGGGCCACTGCAGCAGGGTGCAGGCAAACAGGCCAGGAGACGGGCATGGGAAGTCAGCATCACCTCAGGGGGCTGTGCAATTACCCCAGACAGCTGCATCCAGTAATCTTTGCAAATACATTGCCTGCCCCCAGCATGTCCATCCTCCTCAGGAAGCGTCTGCCTGGCAGTGTGTCCCCTGAATGAGACACCGAGCTGTGATGGATGTGACGGCTTTGTGTTCAGACGCTGATGTCAGCCACCACCATCCCCAGGCAAAGCCAACGATGCCTGCGGATTTCCAAAGGTCATTGCCATGGCTGCTGCGTCCTTGCTGAAGGATAACAGACAGAAGTTTTGGTAAAAGTAGAAATGATCATTTGTTAATTCTCTCCTGTTCAGCATCCCCCCCACAAATCAGAGGCCCTGGGGATAACTTTTCCAGGAAAGAAGAGTAAGCAAATTGACATGCTGTCCTGAGCTCCAAAGCGTCTCTTACTGATAGAAATAAATACACGATGTTTTCACACTGGCTGTAGTCATGGGAGCTTTTTTTCCTACACCACCTGAATGCTCAGCATCTTCCGTGCACCCAAAGCATTTTTTCTCCCCAGTGTTAATGGGAAATCATCCTAGGCAGAATCACCCGCCCTGCAGCCCAGCCTGCCCAGGTGGTGTCCTTCCCACTGGGTCAGGCCACCCTACCGAGTTCACACGGGCTGCACTGAAAGGGGAACGAGCCTGATTTCATTCAGACACATCCTGCACACCACAAACAAGGCTGTCTGGGCTCACACGTCCAGGGCTGGACATCTCAGCTGGTAACAAGGTACTCTAGGGATGTTTAGCCCTTAAATCCAACACAGGCAGCACATTCAACTCAAGGGGAGTTTGGTCATGTATGGGAAGTGTCTGCTGTAACATCCTCATGCTTCCTACTTGCATTTGTTCAGCCTTTCTCCATCTGTGGCATCTCCTGGTCCTCACCAGGACACTTAATCCCATGGGACCCTTCCCACAGCCCTGGCATCCCTGGCTCACATGAGCTAATGCCAAAGGTCCCAGTGTTTCCCTTTTATTGCCCCATTCCCCTTATCACAGGAGGGTCCATGAGAGGCACTCTGCTTTGGCTTTAGCCCCTTCTCTACCTTCACAAGGAGACTGGAAAGTGTGGCTTTGGGCTTCCTAATGGTCCAGGAACCATCCCAAATTAGTCTGCCGGTGGATGACATTATTCTGAAAAGGCACCTTCAAAATTGTGGTTCACAATCACCTGGGTCTGGTTTGCAATCTTTGAGTGCTGGTGACTCTGTTGCTGTTTCCCTGGGGCACTGGTGGCTTTTCACCATTGGTCAAGTCCTCAAGAAAAGCAAATCCCAGCCTTGGCAGGACAAGTGCTCCTCCAGCCTGGAGGTGCCATCCTCCAGCAGGGAGGTAGCCGGGTTCCCAGTGTTCCATTACCTTGAGACATTTTACTACTTCTCAGAAAATATGACAAACTCTAAAGCACTCAGATTTAGCCCAAAGAAGATGCAAACATTCCTCTTGCAGGAGAAGAACCTCTCCTCACCCTCCTGCCTGGAGGAAGATGTGCGGGTGCAGAGGGCCCCTGGCCCCCATGCAGGGTTGCTTGGTCTCTTCCATCATTGCTTTTGTTTAAAAGTGATGGGAGCCGCTCAACCTGTTCAGGCCTCAGGGACTTTGGAGGATGCTGCCCCAGGAGGACCGACAGAAATGGGGAGTAGCTTTTTTTTTTCCCCTTTTCTTTGCTTTTTGCTGGCAGACCTGCCTGACTCATTTCTCTCCACTCCTCCAGCTGATGTGTTCAGAGGAACACGCTGCTCTGACAAGGTGACACATCCCAAGAAAGCCCACATTGCTGAAGAAATCTCCCTGCTCCTTTCTACCCAGCGCAAGAACAGCTCAAAGCTCGTTCTTTATTCCTTCCCATTTGAAGAACCGCCAAGCATTTCTGTCCGATTTTGCTGAGGGATAAAGAGTAGATGTCAATCAGGATATAGGTGCCCCTGAAATCCTCCTTTGGAAGGTGTCTCATAACCACAAAGAAAATGTGCTGGAGAAGGAGGAGGAATTGCTGGCAGAAAAACTGCAGTAAAATCCTACTGCAGCTGCTGTTGAACTCCAGCAGTATTAACTGGCTGTGTTGGAGACTTCTTTTGGCAGAAATGACACTGCTGTTGAATCAGTGAGTTCGGCTCAATTCATTTAAGTTCAGTTTGTTATATAGGTTTCTTCAACCTGCTTCAGGTGTAGAGCACTAAAACAATCTCACATAGCTCTGGCGAGGCCTAGGGACGTGGAAGGAAGGCACTGTAACCTTGGCCAACCTTGGCATGTAACCAAGGCCAACGTGGTTCCCAGCTACACAGCAGCTTTCGTAAACACCAAGGAGTTACCCATCAAACTCCAGTTTGGAGATATTTCCAAGGAATCTGAGTAAAGATGTTTCAGCTTCTGGACAATTGAAACCATGACATTTCCTGGCTGTGGTGAGGATCTCTAAACTAGAAAAGGTGTAAGTGTGTTTTAACAGGAGTGGGCACATCCCAGACAAGTGTAGTCAGAAAAACTCTTTCCAGCACTGCCTCTCTGCTCTCTTTACTTGCGTTACAGATTGAAGAGGAAAATCTTCCCAAACTGGGCTGGTTTTGTAAACTATAAACTGTCCTTGCTAGGGTTTTCGTCTGCTTAAAGAGGTGAAATCAAAGCACCTTTAGGCCCTGCTTTATTCACACTGTGACCAGTGTGTTGGATGAGCAATACAGAGAGTGCTGGATGGAGGTAAACATTGCTCAGCTATAAAACATCCTATCTTCTTCCCTTACCCCTCAGAGGTTGATAATGGCACATGAATCTTCCTCCCAGAGAAGTCAGAGGGCTTAGCCCAGGTATTTACAGCTGCCAAAGCGGCCGTGCATGAACCTTCCTTTGCTCTCAAGCTATTAAAATGAAAGACCTCACTAAAAGCAGCTCTTCCAGCCTTGAATTACAGGATGCCCTGGCGTGCTTGGGCAGTGGGCAAAGAATCAAGGGGAGGCAAGACCAGGGCAGTGGGGAAGTCTCCCTTGCCGCCAAAACCAGCCCTTGAGGAGAAGGAGAAGGAGGAGAAATAAGAGAAGGAAGAGGAAGAGAAGGAGGAGGAGGGCTGCTTCTGCTAGGACAGTGTCCCAGGAGAGCTGAGCATGGGCTGGGGTCTCCTGCAGACAGTGAAACAGTTACCAGTTTGTAACCGAGATTTCTGTCTTGCAAACACCTCCTTGAATTGCTCTTGGCATTGACTTCTTCCTGCTCAGCTAATTAAAAATCTGTCTTTGAGTCATAAGCCCCCATTAGTAATAATTTGCTTTGCATTTCTCCAGTGATTTATGGATGAGATATCAAAGTGCTTTAGAAACATTAATTAATCCTTGTAATACCCAAGGGACAGATCCGCTCTCCACAGCACACCATTGGCGGTGTGGAGTAAATGCAGGCAGTCTCCCGAGCTTACTCCGAGCTGGAGGCAGGCAGGAGGAGGGAAGCCACATCCGACCTGGTGAGCCCATCTTAGTGGCCTTCCTGCCATCACGGAGAATCCTGCCGAAATAGCAGCAGGCAGCACGCAGCCACAAGTGAGACCGAGCTCCTGCAGTGGTCCTGATGGCTTTGCTTCCCTGTGCAGAGCGAGAAGGGGAGCCTCAGGGTGGTGACACCCACCCCAGCTCAGCTCTGTCGATCAAGCTGGGAAAGGTGCATTGAACACAGACTATCTTCCCCCAGAGGCCTGTGAAATGCAGTGGCAGATAATTACTCAAACCATGTCCACCTGTGTTAGACCCAGCCCAGGTATGTATTTTGCCATTCAGCCATTTTCTTCAATCTGCTTTTGGACAAAGTCCCTTTTTTTCCAGCTTTGCAGGGCAGACCCAAGGCTGTTTCCCATCTGTGAGATAAAGCTCCAGCCTTTGCCAGCGATAAGAGCCGTTTCCTCCATTGGCTTCTGAGAGACTTTTATCCTTGTGTGCACAAATGAGCCATTTGCCACGTTGAGTTTTTCCTGTATTTACAATGTTTTCATCACAAGATAGCAAGGTGGAACTGGCCATGGGGGTGGTGCCAGAGATGGAGAGAGGTATAAAAGCCCCTTGCGCACTATCAAAACAGGCTGAAAGCCAAAGAAGAGTCCCAGCTCCTCCTTGCTGTCCTCAGTAAAGCATCACCTTGACCATGAAGGCAACTTCTGTTCTCCTTCTCCTCTGCCTGGCCTTCTGCAGCTACCCAGGTGAGTGCCACATTTTCCTTAGAAGTTCTCCACAAAAGCTCCTGAATCTGCCATGGAGGTAGGTGAGCCTGGGAACAGGACACCTGGCTGCTGGGGACCTGGGCAGAGTAATGGAGTGTTCCCCGGAGAGCGCTGCAAAGCCAGTCTGCACTACAACAGCCATCTGCGAGGAGGTCTAAAGCTAAGGCTTTTAAAGAGCGCCTTTTACCTGCTACAAAATGAACCGAGACGGATTGTCGCTGTTCCTTTAGGGGTGGGATTCCACCTGGGAGCTGGTTATTTCTCAGATAGTGCAATTTGTTTAGATCAGCTAGATGCCATACTGTATTTAAAAAGAAAAAAGGAAAAAAATATAAAACACGTCTATAGGGAGGGAAATGAAGCACTTGTTACCAGCATCATGTTTAAACTAACTGTGTTATCAAGATCCCATGCGACGCAAATGGAGAAGACCATAAGCTAACACTGTCTTACGTCCTGCTTCCTGCGAGTGTCTGCATTGGTGGATTTGTTCGGTACAGGAGGGCACTTTTGAAGCAAGGCCCCTGTCATCCTATTTACTGTGCTGCAGCTGACGTTGCAGACACTCTGAGTGAAAATCTGAACTTCTTTTAGATGGATCAAGCAGGTCCTTAACACCAATTGCTTCACTCTGTATACCCACTTCTCTGGGGGCCACACTGCTTGGTAATGTAGATGTAGCCTAAATCTTATCTGTAGATCATGGCTGGACCCACAGGGACCCTGAAGGCTTCTCCCCAGTACTGCTGTTGGGTGAAAAAAATCAGTTTTTTTTTTTTTCAAAATACGCTGCCACACATTCAGCCCATGCTGATCCCAGCTGTCAGTTCACGGACAGCTCCTCATGGACAAGAAGCCCACCAAAGCCAGGCTCATGCAAACCAACTTTAGGAAATTCCGTGATTTGCACAAAGGTACCCTATTTCTGCCTTTTTTTAGAGGCCCTCAACAAATTGTCTTTTGCTCTTCTTCCCCGTGATATAAACCACAGACATCAGAGCAACCACCCTGGGTTTATAGAAGCGTCAGTCCAGCACGAGCTGGAATTCTTCAGTTATCCATGAACAGTGATAAGGGATAATGAAAGCTACCTTTGCTCCCTGGCAGTTCGAGTGAAAGGCAGGGCAGGTCCCCAGGGCGCACCTGGCATCGGCAGGGGCTTCCACTGGGTGTGGAGAAACACTCCGATGCAGCAGGGTTGCTCCTGCAGAGCTGCTGCAACACAGGAGAGCTGCAAGAAAAGGAAGAGGTTTAGTTATTTGCTGGGGCCCTGAGGACCAAGTTGTTTGAGCCAAGACATATAATCCTCAGCCTAAAGCATCTTTGGTGGGGTCCACCTTGAAGGCAGCCTGAGCGAAGGTCTCTAAGAACTCTTCTTTCTCTCCACTCTAGGAAATGCTGAACCAGACGGCGCTGAAGGCACAGGAACCGAGGTGAAGGCTCCTATCTCAGTGTAGTGCAAGGGATGCCCAGCTTTGGTACAACAGCAGTGATCTGTACACTGGGAGTGTCAAGGAGGGTGAGCCACTGGGTCGGCTCTCCAAAGACCAGGGTGCCTGGGAATGTCCTTCCACCTGCTGTACCACAGTCAAACCAAGTAATGGTACCGATTTCCTTTTGCATTATCCCACACTCGGTGGAGACAAACTGATAGTCGGGAACTGAATATTGCTGTTGCATGCCAAGTTAAAGGCAATCAATTGAGCTCCAATTACTCTGTGGTAAGCAAATGTGAGGGCAGCTTGCTCCCCAGGGATACCTGTGGCCATGGAAAATAAAAGCTGGGAAGAGCATGAATGGATGCTGCCTGTGGAGCATTACCTATTAAACATTGTCTTTCCTAAGGGTTCACAGGAGGACTGTGTATTTCAGCTGGTAATGGGACAGCATAATGAAAGGTATTCCCGTGTTTCCTAGAGTTCATAGCAGAGCTCCAAGGAAGCTGAGATGTTTCACCCAGATATACAAAATGTCCCCGTGTAGGCAAGAGCTCCTCTGGTAAACTGAAGGGGTGTTTAACATTTAATATTATCATTACCCTTTTCTTTTTCCAGGCAGCTTGTGGCAATTACAACCTGAAGAAAGGCTGTGCAAAGATCTTTGACCCTGTCTGTGGCACAGACGATGTCTTATACAGCAATGAGTGTCTGTTGTGTGTTCAAAACCTGTGAGTATCTGGATTCTGTGTTAAACACAACACAGGCTGGGGCTACCGCATACGTCTGGGTTTTCTTGGAAAGATGTTGACTTCTCCTGGCCGAGGGCATGAATGTGCCCTGCCGTGCAGCTGCTGCACCCGCTGCTCCGAGCACATGGCACCGCTGGGAAACAGGTCTGTGTCCAACTTGTGGCCCAGGGGATGCAGCAGGTATCTGTCACCAGGGAGTGCATGGTCAAATTTCCAAGCACCTGCACCCGTGCAGTGCTCAGACTGTGCTAGAGGGTGGCCAGAAACTTGGACAAGTGTCAATATCCTCAAAATCTGCCCAAATCTCATCCTCCCAGGCAGAAAAAAGATTTTTCCAGGTGACCTCAGAAGTGTAGTAGGTGAGAAAAAGCTGTATTTTTTCACACTAGGAATTCACAACTGAGCTCGCCTTCTGCCTTCTCTGCTTATGCAAGGTCATTGTTTTCTCAGGATATTTTTAAGAATGAATCTTTTGTTCAATCTGTGCTGATGCCAGATTCCACGGTCTTAGCAGAAGGCCAGGTCCAAATGCTAACAAAATATCTGGCAAGACTTGATTCATTTCCCCTGGCTTGAGTCCTAGGTGATTCTGAGTATCTTTGCATGCTGCAAGCACTCTGTCTTAGGCAAGTGAAGGAATTCCTTCCAACTCAGTGCTATTAATTGGTTCAAAAATCCCTGTTGTAAAGGCTGAATCTGATCTGTAGCCAGATGCTGTGGTCCAGGGGGGCTAAAGGAGTTTTAACGTTGACTTTGCCTGGCAGAGGCAGGGCTTTCTAGTGATCTGTCTGTCGGCGGTGCGAGTGCCCGTCAGCAGAGATATCTCTAACTGGAGATCAAATTCCAGCTTCCCTTTTCCTCTACAAAAAGGATTTGTGGAGCCAAATTCTGCCTAAACTCTAGTTAGTTCAAGCTAATACTGAAAGAAAGAAAGAAAAGAGTCTGAGTCACTGAAAAAAAATGGTCCCACTCTCCCATCTTTCCTAAGTTAATACAAGCTTCTGCCCTATACTATGCTCCTGGCCTGCTCAAAGGATGATTTTATATTTTAAGGCCAAAGGGGATGCTGTGCAGCAGGCAGATGCTGAGGGGTGTCCCAAGCGAGGCAGCACAGCCAGAGATCCAGCACGGAGCTGGCCGGAGGGAATGACCATGCAGGAAACTTGCTGCCCTGCACCAGCTGCTGCCTGCACGGTGCGGCAGAGCTCTGGCAGCCTTGGCCAGCACCCAAGAGCTGCTTAAGGAGAGCAAGGAAGCGTTTGGAGCAGGTGTGCAGGGACCAAGGTGGCATCAGGGATGGGGAGTCCCCCCCGGAGAGGAGCCCGTCTCCAAAGGGGAAGGGAGACATCAGCGGTGGTAGGAGGGAAGCTCTGGGGCTACTGAAAAGAACCGCAGATGTAACAAGAAGGAAAGCAGGTCTCAAGACTAAGTGAGACACAGGGATAGCGTTTGTCTGTTAAAGCCCATGCAAACAAAGTCATAACATTTATCATGTGCAGCCAGACAAGCATTAGAGGTATCTTGCAAATGCCATACAGCAAAGACGTGAATTATTCTCATGGGAGGTGTCAGTAAGTGGTAACTCTTGGGCTTATTACAATTAATTAACTCATGTCCAAGGTAACCCTGAACTGCTGTCAAAAATGCTTGGGCTTCCTTATCAACTGTGTTTCTTTCTCCCTTGGTTCAAACTTCACTCTGCATCAGGGATTTTAAGGCATTCTCTATTAAATTTAACCTCTTTTTTTAGGCAAAGGAACACTAATGTGCGCATAAAGAAGAGGGGAATGTGCCAAGAGCCTTCCCCACGCTCCAGCTTTGCTCAAAACTAAAAGGCAGCACCGTACTGGAGAAGACAGCGCAAAGATGTCATTTGCTTATATAAACTTCTAATAAAATGGAAGCATTTCAATGCCTTGCACTGGGATTTCCTGCAAACGACATTCTCCTCACCACTCTCCCTGACATTTAGAATACCTTCCAGTAAAATATAGCCTGTTTTGCTAACATTCATAAAGAGCTGCGAGCAAATTATTAACAGAACCCAAGGGAGAAAGGCTGGGACATTCCCAAGGAGAACGCCAGCCTCTGACACAAGAGTAGACTCTATTTTGCGCAGACAATTTTGTTTTCCTAAAATTCCAGCAGCCAGAGAAGGAGACGGGTGTAGCAGGAGGTGGGTGCAGTGGGAGACATTCAATGCACTGGGAGTTAAGCCGATGCTCCAAGGCCTGTGCCAGGAGGAAGAGTCCAGCAGGGCTGCTTGGGCTGAAGGACCTCAGCCTCCTCTCGTGGCCTCCGGGCCACGACCAGCACCCTGGTGCAGGTCAGGCTCGCTCGGCGTGAGGTCCGGTGGCCGGTGCAGCAGAGGACAAGGGTGCCGGCTCCCTGGATGGAGAGAGCGAGGAGGTTTAGGCACTGGAGGCCGCTGTTGCTCCGCTGGAGCCGGAGTCGGCATCGGAGCCTGCAGCCGGGCCGGGGCCCGCAGGTAGCCTGGCCGGAGCAGAGCCCGGAGCGCCAAGCTCGCGCCAAGAGCCACCTGCAGCCTCTCCGGCCCTGCTCACAGCAGCTCCTCTGCTTTCCAGCCTTTAATACTGCCCCGTGGCTGGATGCTGCAGCAAGGCACCACAGGCAAGACTTGCAGGCAGAGAGTACGGCTGGCGACACAGCCCTTGAATACTTCTGTCTCCACCAAGAGTAATCAAATCCCAACAAGCCTTGGAGAACAGATCAGAGCAGTTCCTGCAGGAGGGGATGCAGCAGGGGCTGGGGTAGGGTGCAGCTGGCAGAGACGGGTTTCGTTCCTGCAGCAGGAGCTACTGTAAAACCTTGAGGTAGATGTTGGACACGAGAAGAGTTTTGAGCTGTATCTCACTTTAGCAAATGCAGTATTCTAGGCTCCTCCCTGACTTTTTGTTATAGCCCTTGAGTAAGGAATAATCTATATTTGGGGAAAACCAAAAGCTTCATTCCTAGTAAAACATGAACGGCACTTTGGTTAGAAGCATGTGTGAGTTCTCTGGTTCTGTATTCCTAGAAGAAGCAGCTGTTACACACAAAAAATGTATGATCAAACTGAGAAAAAGATCTAGTGCTCATCTGAAACATCGAATGCAGCCCTGCGCAGCTGGAAAGAGGGGGCAGTGCTGGCTGCTCTTCCCAAATCTACCAACAAGTCTGTTGTCAGGGGATAGATGCAAAACATCTCGCTTTGCACATATCTAAAATGAATGCGATAAAGATTATATCCCCAATGGGCCTGTGAACCCAGCTTGCTTTGACATCCTTGAGCAGAAGGGGTATGGGATGCCTGCTTCTCAAAACTGGGATATTCCCAATTTTACTGCAACGTAAGGAACGTGTTATCTAACAGGAGGAAGCCAGAGCATCCTCACGCATCTCGCTCGCTGCTCGGGCGTTGGGGCACAGCAAAGCACAGCTCGGTTCCTTCCACCAAACAGTGCCGGAGGCGTTGCACCAAGGCCAGCTTATGCCAAGCAAAACCTTTCTCCTGTCCCTGCCATTTCTGGGAAGCATCACACAGAACTAGCCAAGAGCATTTTTCAATGAGCTGCACCAAGCTTGCAAAGCAGCAGGTCATACCGGATGGATGGCTGAGTGCTGGGCGCGTCTCCCTAGGCATTATTCTGATGAGAACTGGGATTCCTGCTAAATGTCAGCTACATCTGTTCTGCAGCAAGATCCCTATCAGGTTTGTGATTATGGGAAGCAGAGAGCCAGGGGTCACAGTCTGAGCACTGTAGAGCAGGGATACAAGAGGCCAAATGGATGGCAAGTTTCCATGCATGAACTGCTCTTGTCCCTACTCCAGTCTGGGATTAAAAAAGCCATTTATTTGTTTGGAAATATCCCTAAAACGCACTCTCCTGTCCCCAACTCTCCTTTTCTTTCCTAAATTGCTATAGCGTCTCATGCCACATTGCAAGGGCAGAGAGGTCTCCTGAATGCATTTCACATGATGCAAACAGGGACCATGAGGACTCACCAAGCCACACGAAGGGCTCAGCCCTCAGCCCGCCTCCTCCTTCCCTTCTGGCAGCTCCCCAGGGCTCAGCCCCCTGCATGGGGGAAGACGAAGGGTCTGCAGCTGCCCCACAGGTGAGGACAGTGTGAGCCGAGGGGCTCAGCATCCCCTGCGCAGGGCCTTTGCAGGCAGAGATGGGCACAGAGGGACACAACACTGTGCCCATCCGGCCCACCGTACTGCTCATCCTCCTCTGCAGCAGCATCCTCTCCCTCACCATCCTCCCCCTGCAAAATCACACCCTGCTCCATGCTCCCAAAGCAGCCCTGGCTGCTACCAAGACTCAGCAATGTCACAGGGGAGGGATTTCCAATCACAAGACTATGTTTCTTTAAGACTGAAAGTTTTCTATCAGCCAAAAAAAAAAAAAAAAGGAAAATTCAACTGGAGCCCTCCCCACTCAATGTCCTGGAACATTTTATTGAGGCTCCTGCCTGCTGGGAGGGAACATTTATTTTCATCGCTGATGGCATTTTACTTTGTAATGCCATGATAATAAATTGCAAAGTCAGGATTCAAGGCAGACTGAGGTATTTTAGTGAAACGCAAAGCTCTGTTTTCTTGGAAGCTTCACATGGTTCCACGGTCTGGAAGCAGCAACCTTGGCACCCTCTTATTCCACTGCAGCTTTCTCTAGGCTCCCTCCAATAAGAAGACTTCTATTTTAACCACATTTCTACCACCAGATCTGGTTTTCATTGCTTGAAAATAAGTAGAGCCTTCCTTGGACCCGTGGCTGCTGCCAGGACAGTGCTGCGTGGCCATGGGACATGAACCCAAGCAAAGCACGTTTGCTTTTGCAACAGGCACAGAGGCAGCATCCTCAGGCCCATACTCAGAACAGAGACACGCAGCTTGTTTCCTTTAGGGGTTAGATCTACACCTTTTTATTGTTATTATTATTCCCCCTCTCCCATAACTGCTGCTGTGACAACCTCCACAAGAGATAGCAGCTGTGCCAGCATAGGTAGGAAATACAAACAATTTTTTCATCAGCTACCTAGAAAACAACAAGCACACAAGTGTCAGGGAGGGCTGCGCTGGCAGTTTGAGACAAGCTTGAGGTCAGGCAAGCATCACAGGGTCCCACCTGCACGGTGTGAATTCCCTGCAAAGCAAAAGCCTCACAGAAGTAGAGAGGTGCTTCTGCATTGCAAATTCCCTGTTATTTAAGCCACAGCTCTCCAGGAGAAAAGCTGTCCTTGGCAAATGCATGGGAAAGCTGTAGTCATCTGAGTGGCTGTGAACCAACGCACCTGCAGCCAGGCTATCCATGCAGCCCGGGAAGTGACAGCAGGACCAGCACTAGTTAGTGCTGGAGGACACGAGTGGACACATCTTGCTAGCAGACCTATCACTCAAACTCAGAGCAGGGAGTTGCAAATTTGAAGCACTATCTTGTTTTATGCTTAAAACATCCCTGAGTTTGTAATGGACAGGTCAAATGACAGTAACAGCTTGCTGCTTCCCATGAAAAGCTGGTTATCTTCCAAGACTCTGAAACATCCCAAGTGAAGCATCCCCCTGAAGCCAGGGCACCAACAAGGCAGCCCTACCAATGTTTCCACACTAGTTTTCTGGCTCCTGCCCTGTATCAGACACACTGTGCTTATAGCATAGGACAGGAGGGTTGGAAGTGCCAGCTCTGCATGGATCCTGACGTGAAGCTGGATTCCTCCAGCTGTGTGCACCAGCAGGGCCGTGCTGCTGCCGCAGGCAGCACGAGCACTGCAGACAGTTGACACTGAGTTCTGCTTCTCCCCAGCTAAGCACAACCACCCCTGGAAAGCTCCCAGGCGGGAGCGTTTCCTTCCTCAGGCTGAACAATACCCTGTTGTCCGCTCAGTTGCTTCAGACTGTGAGCTCTTTCTAAAACCATAAGCTCATTACTAATAGTGAAAGAATACCACAAATAGAAAACCACATGTGCAATACAAACCCCCAAAGGGGCCACTGGCCTCAGAAAGAGTCAGGTCCTTCCCATTGCTCCCCAGCGCAGTGTAGGATGTCGATGCAGAGCCTGCATTACCACGAGCCAGAAAGCTTGCCTTTGCTGGCAGACAGTGCTAATGTAACTTCAAGCCACAAAGGCACAAGGTCAACGCAAACCTGCTGCTCGTAGGTGGTAAACATCACTCTCGGGGGAACAAAATGTGATGCATTAATCATAAATCGCCTACCAGCCCTCCCTCCTGACGTCAGCATCGGTACCGGGGAAGGGACGCAGCCTTCCCTGGGGAAGGGAGACGTTCCCAACAGCTCGTTCTGGGGCACCCAGCCCCTCCGAGCTCCTCACAGGCTCCTCACGGTGTGTAAGTGCAGGGTGGAAGGTAAAGTCCTGCAAGCTAGGGCCAGCGAGGAGACCTTGAACCATCAGGGGCTGAGACAGAGTGGGGAGAAGAAGCCCAGGAAGCGGGGCAGGACTGGAGCAGCAGCTCAGACAGGATGAGGCAGAGAGGCACCCAGGAGCTCTTGCACATGCTGTGGATGAGCTGATCCCAGGGCAGGGACACAACCCAAATGTCTGATTCAAAGCATGTCAAAACCACCAGGTTCTAGAGGGTTTTGGCTTCAACCCCAGCAAGACACTAAATGCAGCTGCAACAGCATCTCTGCAGTTACCATCGGGCTGAAAGCATTTCTATTGCTCTGTCACTTAGGTCAGTTATTATTCTTCATCCCGCTGTTGGTCACAAACACACAGCAATTTTTTAACCAGTAACAAGAGGTTTCCTTCAAATGGGGACTTTCCTTGATTGACTTTCCTTGGCTGATTCAGGACGAGGCAGGGAGGGTCAATGCGGCAATGAAGCAAAACAGCTGCTTCAGGGCTTAGTTCTTCTCCTCTGCATGTCTGGAGGGAGCAAGCGGATGAAGTGCAGCAGGAAACATAGGTATGACCCCGCTAGTGTAGACTGGATGCTTTACAGGACAGCACAGGTGTCAAGTGCCTAGAAGGTTTCAGTGAAAGTCCAGCTAAAAACCTTCTTATGGCAAGTCAGGTAAAATCAGCCTTGGGCAGAGCCTCACATTTCTGCTCCCTCAATGGAGCAAGGGTGATAGTGACAAAGAAACAAAGCCAGAGGTCAAGACCAAGGTCTTTCCCTGGAAAACCAGATGGGAGATTAAAGATGAATAGGGCCAGTGAATATGCAGAGTTCATTGTTTCTGATATTTCTTGTTACTCCAGAGCAAATTCTCATTTCTCAAATTCTTGATCAAAGAAAACAGCTGTTTGGTTACAAAGTAACTTCCTAAGAATCAATTAAGGAAAGTGCTATTCACCCTTATAGTTATCACAGCTCACAATTGTCCTCCGTCTCCAGCTCTAGCACGTTTCCCCTACTATGATCCAACTCCTTTTAAAGACATTTCCTCCCACTGAGGCAACTATTTCACCGCAGTGGCAAATCCATGCTTTTCCTACTCTCTTATGGGCAAAACACAGGCTTTGCCTAAATAGGACATTTGGTCCAGGAAATATATATTTAGAGTTGCATAGCTGAACTGGCAGTCACAGAAGTGAGGCTTATGAGAGCAAGGTCTCCCTTAGTAACCGATCCCGACAGCTGTTTCCCATGCAAACAAGTTCCCATTAATGGGGATGGTGGATTGTACGTAGAGCCTCCAGGAGTAACATAATACACGACTTCCAGCTTCTTGAGGCTAACCTAGGTCTGTAATTCTTAAACATCTCTGGAAAAGGCTGCTCAGGTGACATATTGCAACAGAAGAGGGAACAGGTATTAGCAGAAAAGAGCTCCAAGACATGTTCTTCAACGATCACAGCTGGAGACCATCAGTGTTGAAACCCAGTGCAGCTGCCACCCTGGAGCCTAGGAAGGCTTCTTGATCCAAAACCCCGGCCTATAAATATGACAGCACATAAAATATGCATAATGTAGCAAAATGCAAAGTTCTGGCCAAAGGGAAAGGTAGCAAATAGCTTTATTTGTGTATACTGGAGGCTATGACTTAGACAGCCTGGGTCAATACCCAGGGTCACTGGGCTAACAGCTTCCACTCTCCCTCTCTGATGCTGGTATTAAAAGTCCTTGAGTCTGAGAAACCCTTCTCATGTGGAGCAAACCCTGCAACTCCAGGTCCCCGGCCCGGCGCGTGTGCTCCATGTGACAGGCTCAGTACGACACTGTGCCCTCCCTTGCTCTGGATACGTTTGGATGAACCCCATGGTATGAGCGGGCAATTGCACTAGGGTTTAGAGGGTAGCCGTGCGTGCTATTTTCTGTCCGCGAAGATAGATCTGGAGACAAAGAAAAAACAAAGACTGAAAAGATCTCTGCAAATTTGTACTCTGGCAATAAACCTAATTGGGCATTGCCCACATCGGGAGGAGGTGAAAGCACGACCAGACCCCTCTCAGCTTTTCAACACAAATCAGCCCACACACAAATACCTGCCCCTGGAAAGCCGGGGGGACTGTAGCAGGAAGCGGCAGGAGGTGCAGAAATGTAATTTTCTCTTTCTCTGACCGAGCATGTAGAGGAGTATCTTTCCTGTGTCTAGACAGCGTGATATCCGCCTTGTCAATATGCAAGAATCATAAGGCTCATGCGCCAAGCTGGGGCAAGAGCTTTTATTTCTAGACTGTCAAGGGAGACATAATTTTTTACAAAATCAATAAAAAATTTTAAAAGGACACATGAATGTTCTTCTAGGCCCAAAAGGTCCATCCAGCCCAGGCCTGTGCTTGCAGCACACTACGTCCTTCATCAGTTGTGCATTTTTTTTTTTTCAGATTCCCTGGGGAACCATGAAAATGAGAGATGAAAGGAAATGTGAAGTACCACATGAGTGGCTGCCATCCACTAGCAGAACTGCTCAAACAACCCAAATACAAGGTCTCGGCCAAAGTCCTTACATCAGCCGGCCGTATTAGGGGAGAACCGCAGCCCTGTCAGTAAAGCCACATCACACCGGGCATGGAGCCACTGTCCAGTGATCACATTCCCATCTGTACGTGGGATGCAGAAGAGCTCAGCTGTCCCCAGAGACACATTTAGATCACTTCAGCCAAACCGGAGGGCTCAATCAACACTAAGATGCCTCCCGAACCTGGGAGTCAGCAGCATCCCGGAGCTGCTGTGTTGTTCTTACACAGGAGGAAAGTGGTGCAGTTTCTGCTGTGCTCCTGCTTATTTACAAAGAGCATAATTAAACAGCAAGAGACATATTTTCTCTGTTCGTAGCCTCATTTTTCTAGTCAATGCTCAGGCACAAGTCTGTGGTTTTAGCTCTAGATTTTGCCCTTGGAGCTGGTTTTAGCAGTATCCTACGCTGTAGCTGAATCCTTCCAAAATGCTGTGAACAGCTGTGCCATTAATCACTCTAATATTATGTTAATAACCATAAATTAATGCACTTATAGAAAATAAGGCTTGAAGGAGCCCAAGGAGGTCATATCATGATTGGCTGTATCCAGTGTTTTTCCAGCTTCTTTTCAAAGACCTCCATTAACAGAATTTCTACAACTTTTTCAAGAAACCATTTCCCACTGTCTATATCCTTCTGGTTTGATTTAAACTCATGACATCTTGTCCTAGCCACAAGAGACAGAAAAAAAAGCATTTTCTTTCTCCTTTCAGTAGCCTTTACACATTTGAAGAGCTTCGTTCTTCTCTTGTTTTGCTTCACTCTTTGGTAAACAATTTTCTTTCTTTCAGTCTTTCTCGCTAAGTCATATTTTCTTTCTCTCTCACTATTTCTGCTGCTGTCCTCTATTCTTACCCTAATGCAAAAGTGATTATCTATTGTTGTTTCTTAGGTCAAGCTCAGCTGAGCCTTTTTACCATCCTCCTCAGAGAGAGGCTTTGACCTGAGAAGATCATGCATTATTTGTAAAAGTTCTTTGGCATTTCTACTTCTTTGACAAACAACCCAGCACCAGTCATTTCACCTTAATAGCTCACAACGCAGTCTGTCAAACAACAGTCTCACTCACAGAATGTTTTCTTCATTTATAAACCTTTAGAGCTCCTGAAAACCTCACACACAATCCTGGCAACTTCCTGCTTTTCCAGCAATAACACCACACGTTTTGACTTCTAAGACTGACCACATCACTGCAAAGACAGTGTCAGAATTCATTTGCCCTTCTGTTCTTTAGTTATTATCTCTGCCTCTTTGTAGATCTGCAAAGACCTCAGTCATGGTGAGAAGCCCAATACCCATATATACGTTACAATCTCCTACTTCCTCCTCAAGAATTTGAAACAAGGGCCAAAAGGAATAAATGAGATACTTAAGAATCACGTTTATCTCTGTTTAGAGTTTATTTTTTTGGAACAAAAATGCTATTATGGTCTCAGCTATTCACCCCAAGACTTTTGTAGTAATAAAAGTCTGATTTTTTTGGCCATTATACCTCAGATTTTTTTTGTAGTCTTCTTTTCTCCACTGCCTGACAGTTTACTTAAAGATTCACTAATGGTCCTGTTTCCATTAAAACATGAGGCCACTGGAATAGAAATTAAGCTATTAGAAAATACCCACCGGTCTCCCACAGGCAGTAAGTCATTCAGGAAGGACAAGTGCCACCAGCACAGAGCGCAGGCTGCTGCCCAGGGAGCGAGCGCAGCAGGATGGGGATCTGCGAGTAAGTGCAGCGCGCAGGAGGCAGCATCTGCCAACGCTTGCGCTGCCACCGCGCTTCGTCAAGCACTGCCGTGCAGCGCTGCAGGGCGTGAGAGGGACAGAGAAGTTGACTTGTTCTCACTTTGACCTTCCTCAAAGAACTTTGCTGGCTTCTGTGCCACTAGGTGCACTGTTTTTTTTTTTCTTCCCCCCACCCCAACTCTTTTTTCAGCCTAAAGAGGGTCACTGCTTCACAGGAAGGTTTGAGCTCAAGAGAAGCTGGCTGACTTTCAACAGCATCGGTCCAGCTGGCTTCCTTGAACACGCAGTTACTTGAGCATCGCTCCACACCGAGGCAGCTTTGCATCCTGCTCCCAGCGCGGGAGGTTCACGGAGACTGCGGAGCTGGGACGAGTGGCTGTAGTTGGACACTCTGCACACTCACACTGCCAATAGCATGGGACGGCATCTCTGCCCAAATGGAGCAAAAATGAATAGCCATGCCCAGACCATTGGTTTATAAGCACATGTAGTAAAAGTTCAGATTTTTAAACTTCATTCTCATACTAATAAAGCCCCAGGTCATTGCTTTCTGTGTTTGGGGGATATTTTTTTTCCATTTTTTTTTTTTTTGTAGTATGTGGCAGCATAATTACAGTCATTACATTGCCTTGAACTATTTCAAAGAAGTTGCTACATATAATTATGTACGTGTAAGTGAGAATAATGCCATGTCTATACTGCAGGACTCCATGCATGCTCAAGTGAGGCTGCCTGCGCTCTCCCAGAGCAGAGCTGCAAGGGTTAATATCTCAGCATGCTGCACATGCAAAAATGTGAATTTCCTGCAAGGTATTAGGTCAGTAGTCCATCCCCCCAGTCTCTCCCTATACAAGCAGATGTTCTAACATTCCGTCCAGATTAGTCCTATATATTAAGTGCTTCCTATAATTAGCAAAACTAGAACAAATTTTACTGCAGTATAATTTTAGCAGGTAATTACCCACCCCACCAGTGCATTATCCATTCAAGAGACACCAAAGACCTAAATTCTTAGAAATGTTTATCATGATTGGCTGATCTCACCCATCTCGAGAGAGATGAACAGGCTCCCACCTTTTTAATGAAAATGAAATTAAATCACATGTCAGTGTGCCTCAACCCTGCTGCTTCCCAGGGGAGCACACGTGGATGGCAGCATGATGCTTTTGCACAGACAGGTTTTCCCCAGGTCAGGCTGTCACAGCTATTTTGCTGGAACTTCAGCTTCTCTGTGGTCTGATGAAGAGCAGAAAATCCAACTTTGCAGCTTTGGTCCCTTTGGCAATTGCAATCCTGCATCACACGCAGAAGGGAGATCTAGCCTGCAAGGTTGGCATGCATGTATTAGGGAATTTGTACACACAGCCTAATTAAAAGTAAGATCCATTGCATATCCAGCTCCAGAAGATAAAAGAAAAGCACCCATCTCTTCATGAGAGACATTCAAGTGCCAACTTCACATCCTATTTTTACAGCCACAAGCACCATCCCATCACCTTCCTGCTCCACTTCTACATCTATTCAACAAATCGCAGCAGGGACTCCCTGCCTCCTCAGCTGGTTTGCTGCTCTGCGCCCTGCTCAAGGCGCACACTCTTGCTACTTAGTTTTGTTATGCAAAAAAAATAGCACAAAGAGCCCCTTCCTCGCAGCGGCAACACAAACATTTCCTAAATGAGCCCAACCAAACCCAGAGGCAGACAGCAGTGTGATCTACAGGGAGATGCAAATTATTCTGCTGCACGCTTGGCTGCCAGGAGGAGCTGGGCAAATGCTTTAATGAAGGCTGGATGGCACCAAGGAGAGGACGTCAGAAATTAATTCCTGGTGATCTCTAGTCCAGAAGGAGCTCTTCACCTTCCCATCCAACTTTCTCATTTGAGTTCTTCTTAGAAAATAAGTCAATAAATAATCACACGGACAAAAATAAAGCTGTTGAAAGAGAGTGTGAGGGAGAACAGCCCCAGCGGCCGGGTGGGAGCCAAGGCAAACACTAGGATGGAGGAGTTGCCCCCCACACAGACGGGAATTCCAGAACAGAGCTGGGTCAATTAGAGCTTTACTGGCAGCACAGCAACTTAACACAAATAGATACACCAGCCCTGGACAAATACATAACCAGAAGGCCCTGGACCTTCTGTTTGCCTTGTCTGTCCTTCACTGACAAACTCCAGACGTATTTGCACAGCCTTGGGAAAGTTCGTGCTCTATAGGGGCGCAGTTTATGCAATTACAGCTTTCTCTATTGAACGTTACACTGCTGGAGCTGGCAGAGGGGCCTCTGTTGCTAGAACAGGCAGGGAGATCGCATTTTTCAGTCTCGATTGGAATAGGAAACATCCTTGTCCCTTCACCAGCAGAAACCCGCCCACATCCATATGGACATCACCTGCCTCTCACTGCCATCAGCGTGGCCCTTCTCCCGAATCCGCCTCCCCTCTCCCCAGTGTCCGTGCTAGGACCACAGGCATGTTAGTAGCCCGGGTACACTGGGATGGACCCAATGGTGAACAGACTTCTCCGGTTCTTCGGATAAAAATACTGCCTGCAAACCAGGCAAAAGCACTGATCACTGAAACCAGCCAACCGATCAACCAAAACAAAAATCTAAAGAGCACTGCTCCAGGGTCCTCTTCTTTCCTTAGCTCATTGGGCACGTAAGTGAAAAACTGGCTGCATCACCAGGCTCAAAGTGCAGTGTCAAATATTCCCTTTGCAGGGGACACTGAATTGGGTGAACTCCAAGCCCCAAGTGACAAGGACGCTCTGAGCAGACATACAAGCTTTAGAAGCACAGCTTGTGCTATACTTGAAGTCTGGAACTGGCCCATTCCTTGCTAGTGCATCTTATCTGGGTCCATACCTGTTACCCCACATGTAGCACAGCCAACGAATGGCAAACCAGGTAAAAGATTCCCTGAACCAAATGTTCCAAGGAACCCAACAGGCCATCCATCTCCTAGCTATTTGTTTTGGCATCTTTTCTTTAAATCCCACTTGCAGCTGTCTAACAATGAAAATTACACCAGTCACAACTGCCATACAAACATCTCTCTTATTACTACCTGCATGTCGGAAATATCACTGCTATTTTTTCCCTCCCTTTCACTAATGCAACACTGGCAGCAAATTGCACTGAGGCAGGAGGGTGGGTTTTAAAGATAATTATGTTGTCCAAGTCCGAGATATGACACCAATATCACCTGCTGTTATCAGACCCTGTGGAAGCCTGAGCAGGCTTGTAGCACATCGGCACACTGAGCAGGATCTGCAGGTGCCCAGTTTAATAGCTATTGCTCAGCACTGCCATCTAATTCTCCTCCAAATTAGCAGACAGGCCTGGCTGGTGCTAGGCAAAACAGACATCGCCTCTAATACCAGAACCTGCTGACAGGGGCTCTGGAAGCAAGCAGCCCTCCCACGCAAGGACGTGATCCAAAGCATGTAGCAAAGGATCCAAAGGGATTTTGGTGAGGTGGTGTTTGAAAAGCAGTGACAAAAATCACCAGACCCATTTCATTTGGTTTGCCTCTGGTCTCTACCTCTTCTGGAGTCTCCTGGATCCACACATAAAGCTACTTCAAATCTCCAAAACATACAGAGAGGATTTCCTGACATGAAATTCAGGGTTGTGATTTACATCAGCTCAATTGCCATGTGTCAGTAAAAGCATCTCCTTCCAGATGTCCCTCTGTCCAGTAGCAAACCCCACACCCTCATTCCCAGAAGGCCCCAGTTTCAGGTGTCTTCACCAGAAAAGCTGTTATATTGAAATGGAGTTTTCCCTCATAGAAGTGCTTTGATTACTCTTTTCCTTGAAATTAACTGGAAATTTGTTTCTAAAATTTTTTCCCCCACAAGCTTTCCGCTCTAAAATTATTCTGTCCTATATTTCAAACATACTACACATTAAGAGATTTTTACAAGTCAGAATAAGAACAAAATATTCCAGATTTCTTAACTAGGCAATTCCGTTAGCTCAATGGTGTCTGGGCTTTCCTTTTTAAGAACTTAACGGAAACTTCTACCATGTGACGTTTTCCTGACGTTTCACACCAAACACACACTGATGTGCCAGATCTACCAGAACGTGCTCCATCTCCTCTGCAGCACGCCAAGCACGGCAGGTCTGTTTCTGAATGCCCAAGGGCTCTCCTCAAAATATTTGCCCTGACCATGCAATTTGGTGCTCTGGAGCAGTCCACCTGTGTGCAGTATTTAATGCACTTGCAATGCAAAAGTTGGGATGATCCTAAGACTTATTCTCGCAGCACTTATTTGTGTGGACTGCTCCAGAGGATATGTTGGATTTGGCCTTGTTTGCATTTCGAGCGCTTTCAAACAAACATTAGGCAAGAGAGAGAGAGCAGATGGTGCAATCAAATACTGAAGTCCTCCAAAGAGGGATGCCCTGCCAAAACCCCAAACGACCAGGATGGCTGCTCTGGGAAGCAGCAGGTCCTTTGGGAATCTCCATGCTGAGGATTCGGGCAAAGGATAATTTCTAAAGCTGCCAGCGACTGCCAGGATTCCTTAAAGCAGAAGATCTCAGAGTCCTGGAAAATCAGCCTGGAAGGTCCCAAAGCACACACAGGAATGCTGAGAGGCTCCGAGCAGCACTGCTCCCTGCACAGGGCACGCACAGAGCAGCGGGATGGTGCCAGGACGAACCAGGCTGGGGGCTGCAGCTCCTTCCAGGCAGGGAGGAAGCTCTTTTTGCAGAAGGAATCCTGAGGACATCCCACCTCTCTCCAAACCCACCCAGATGCCTCCCAGGAGCAGGAGCTACATCCAGGGATGTGTCCAGAGTGTTCAGGGCCAGACATCCAGGTACAGGGATGTACCAGCAGCATCTGGTCACAGAGCACATGAGCCACAGGCATCCTAGGGACACACAAAGCTGCTGCAAGGAGCCCAGAGCCCGGCCGCGGGCTAAGGGCTCTGCACACCTGCAGCTTCGCCTGTGCTGGCAGCACAAGCACAGACCTCAGGAGGCCAGCACGCAGCTTACAGCACACCCTGTGCTCTTTTCCTCCCCTCTTCGATATTTGCTTTAAAAAGCTTCATCCTTTTCATGTATCCACTTGTTCTTTCTCTTGCATGTTTTCTCTTCCACCTAGAGTCAGAACAGCAGCTCTGTCAGCCATGCTCCCAACAGCTTGTTCAGTGCGAAAAGCAAGAGGAAATACCCATTTGCCCAGAGAGGGGCAAAACAAGCAGCTTTCTGGTTTCGCAGCAGATGCAATACAGGGTCAGAGGCATCTTAGACCCTTCCACAGACTTGGGGACAGGGAGCAAATGCCACAAAGTCGCTCTGCTTGCCAAGTGCAGCCCTTCCAGAAAGCAATTGCGGAAACATCTCAATTGCTCCCTGGCACCCTCACTTCCTCCTGTGTAAAGTTTCAGGTACAGAAATGCACCAGTGAACTGGAGGCATCCCTGGGCACTTGGGAACTGCGCTATCGCAGCCCCAGCCTCTGCCGCACGGGAAGGACTTGTTGGGCAGACTTCCCTGCAGACACCACTTCCAGGAAGCACTGGGAACTTCCCTGGTTTCCAAATAAAGCCAGCACCTTCCAGGCAGGCACTGACGTGCAGCATTTGCCGAGCTCCGTGTGACTTTTGGACTACCATCACCAGGAAGGAAATGCAGAATGGGATACCAGGAACACGAGCGCTCAGAGCCATTGCATTCAGCAGTGCTGTCATCAGCACGTCATATGCTGGGAGTTTGGCCATAATTCAAGGAATACACTCAACTTTTGAGGAGGGAAGAAGTAAGGAGTTGGGCGTTCTCTTGAAACCAGTGCAACTCTGTGGACCCTAGCCCTGCCATGGCAAAAAAATAAAAATAAAAAAAAAATGTAAGGCAGTTATCCTGCATTAGTCCTAGATGTGGCTAAATCACTGCCTCAAAACCATGCCCTGCTGTTTAGGTAGCCTCCCTCTTTGTAAACCTCCCTTGGACCATGCGAAACACATTCACCATTGGAGACAACCGGCATCCCAGAGAGAGGTTGAGATCGAAACAGCCGAGGGAGCTGGCACGCAGCCCCTGCTCTCACACCCTTGTGCCTTACCTGACACCCAACAATTAGCAACCGCAGCCAGACGAGCAGAGAACTGCTCACTAGCTTCGTACTTCCACAAGAACATCCAGGTATTCATTTTCCCTTCTCCTCTTCCTGCCCAGACCTCAACACAGCCCTAAAAATACATCAGCAAATACCATCTCCCATGCTCGCAGGTTCTGTTTTGCAGCACTAGGTAGGTGCAGCCCTCCAATTCCCTCTCGGTCATTACCTACAGGGAGATCTTGCCCCACAGCTGAAAGCATGTGCAGAATAAATCCCTGTTTTGCAGCAAAGATTCAGGGCTGTGCAGAGAAGTGTTTATTTCTTTTCCCAGCTGCAGATGTTTGGGTATTTTCCTTAAGAAGCTTCAGCAAGGATATCTCTCAAAAGCCATCTTTGCTACAAGAATCCAGCCTGCTTCTTGCTTTGATCTCTGTAAGAAGGAAACAAGATCTGTGAACACGATTACTGTTCGCTTACTTTTAAGTCCACAGAATCAGGGGACATATGCCTACACTACGCAATGCCAGCTCTGTGCAAGAGCCATTTCCAAGTCATCTGCTCAGTTGTTTCATTCAAAGTATGTTTGGTTTCATTTTTGCAAGGGTTTGAAGTAAAGATGCCTTCAAAACATTAACACAAATCCCTGAAGGGAAGTTGCACAGCATTTATTCACATGCGTTAGAGGAATTGGACTCAACTTCACAGGAGAAGAGTGCCAGAATTAGGATTTGGAAGCCAAGGAATGCAGAACCCCACAGCTTTGCTGCCTCAGTCCCCAAGAAGACTTTACCACCAGCCTTGCTTTATAACAGTCAACAGCATTTTCCATGATGCCGCTGCAGAAGCAGCATTTTAGGCCCACTTACATATTCACAGAAGAAGCCTAGGGTTGGTAAATAGAGGATCTGGGTGAGAAATATAGCATAGAATACTGCAGGAGAAGGGTTTAAGAACTTCTCATTGCATATTTCAGGCAATGTGACACCCCAGACCAGGGCTGGGACCAAGAGGAAGCTCCAGAATCCTATCCTGCATACCTGCAGTCCCAAATAGCTGGCAATAAGTGTTGAATGGTGCCAGACATCCCCTGGGTCTTCATGTTCAAAGAAAATCCTGGAGGCACGGGTTCTTCCTGCAAAGGGAAGCATTCTATGTTAAAAAATAAATTAATCACAACAAAATTTTAAAAAAATATAACTCCTATCTCAAACTCCATTTTTTCCCCCCGATAGTTTCCTCTCATCCAAAGCAGAAGGAAGGTGTTCATGCATTTGCTAGTTCTCTGGTAGACAGGATCAGTTCCAATGGTGCATAGCACTTCAAAGCTGCATTTTCATTCCATCACTGGCCTCTCTATCAAACCCCCAAATTAGGCTGGCTGCCAGTGCCACATGCCCAGGACAAATGCACCATCTGCATCCCCACCAGCCACGCACCCAGTCTCAGCAGACGCAGCCGGCTGTCCTGAGAAACCTCCACCAGACTCGGCTGCAACAAAGCCAAGAGGAAAATGAGACTCTACGGCTGTAGACTGTCTCCCTGAGTAGCATCAATCCATCTCACCTTCCTAGACTCCCCCAAGAAACAGCTGTAAATGAGGGATGAAGGGGGCAAAGAGAGCCACTTATAAGCAACAGCTGAAGTCTAATTAGAGCCATTAACGAGCTCTTAGTGGGGTTTATTATCTATTCCCAACATTGCTGGCTGAAGCAATCCGGACATCAGCCTGCTGGCTTGCAGGGCTGTGCTCCAGCCCCAGCACTCCTCTTCTGTGATGACAAGTACCTGGAAGGGTCAGGTCAGAGTTACTCACAGCTGTGTTGCTCATAGCCGGCTGAATTTACAAATACTAGAATCCCAAATAAGGGCACCCAGCCACCAAGGAGGAGGAATAGGAAGATCTTCCAGGCAGAGGAGGAGCCAGTATCCCCTCACAGTGTCTCTCTGAGCTCCTGTCTCATGATGCAGCTCTCACAAGATTGGTTTCCCGCTGCCTCTGCTCCTGGGAAAGCTGGAATCTGTGGGAAACAGGTCACTATGTTCCCAGCAGCGTGCGGGAATTCCTGTCCCTATGCTGGGCACAGGATCTCCCAACCGCACACAGCTGCCCTCCTTCCCCATCGGCATCTCCCTGCCTGCCCGGCTGTGGGAGCTGCCCTGGGAGCCCCGCAAACACGTGGAGTAGGGAAGGGAGCCAGGAGAGATGCACCTGCAGGGTACAACAGCGAGGAGCACGGAGCAAGCTGGCCGCAAGACGGGCAGGATTAAGATGAGATGTGCAACTTCTGGTGCATGAAACATTCATTTCTGGCTACTGTCAGATGTCACCAGCTCCTGAGCAGTTTGTCTAATGTGAGATGTTTCTTAGACAGTTTGTCATGCCTTTTGAAGGATGTGTAGCCAAAAGCTACATTCCTGAAGCAGGGTTTATTTCCCTGGAGTCACTTGGAGTAACATATTTCAAGGGTGTTTATCATATAGTTTGACATGAAAGTACCTTATAAATCACAGCCTCTGCTGGGGTCTAACCCTCATTATTTGGGAAGAGAAAGAAAGAAGAAGCATTTATGATCCAGCAAACTTTTAGAAATAATGTAGTGTAGGGCGTATTTGGGCAGGGACCGTAGCTAGTAATAGTGAGTTTAGTGGGGCCAAAACCACACAATTAAGATGAAATAATAAATCAAAACACTTAGCAGATCCAGAACATCTTAACCAAGGGAAATCCTAAAGTCCCATCCATCATTCTCAAACATATTAGTCAAAAAAATTTGCCATGTTCAAAAAAAGATTTACCATGTCTCTGGGCCAGATGATCCGCCTAACTTTCGTGGTCTCACTGCCACAGTTCACAATCTGTACAGCAATTTCCTTTTCAGATAAACAAAACCAGACTTCAACCATCTCAGCGGATGGGGCTGCCTGACATCCCACAGATGGAGATATTCAAGAGAGCCTCAGCGTGTAGGGCTGAGTCACATTGCTCCATGGCTAGATTCCTACCTGGAAAGCTGAAGAGTCTCTGAGCCGTGAATCATTCCCAGCTCACACAGTGCCCAGCCACTGCGGGGACAAGGTTTTCAAAGACATTTTTGTGATGAAGAATTGCAGTCTGCTACTGCAATATCTTTACAGGACAGCACTGGTGGATGCTGCTTTGCAGACCTGGCCGAGGTCCTCACCAAATGGACAGCTTTATAAGTTGTTGGTGAGTCATGTGCTAGCTACCCATATCAACAAACCTGACAGCAGTTTCCCCATCTGACAAGCAAGGTCTGTGCTCTGTGAGCATGTTGCTGCAACCATGCGTACCTGAGCAACAGCAGCAGCTCTTTCGAAAGGCAAAATATCATGAAAAGTATCCTGGTTTCATCCCTGTTACAGCTCAGACTCCCAGCTTCCAAAAACAGTCACGCTCAGCAGAGAGAGCCTGGGTTCACGCTTTGCTCTCACCACCGGCATTTACACATCCTTCAGCCTCCCAGTTGCCTCCCTCCCTCTCATGTCTGGCTGAGATCGCAGACACCCACAGTGGGCCAGGCTTGTGAACCAGCTCCTCCTGTAAGGGGGAATGTCCACAGAAAGATCTGGGCATCAGAAATTACATATATGGGGAAATTTTCTAGGGTCTGATCTCTGTGAGTTTTCTCTATGCTAGATGCTTCCTTATCCTGATGATGTTTATTCTGTCTGATGGTTTCTGAAGAGATGCGAGTCTCCTTTGGCTGCTTATAGCACAGCATCTGTCCCTCTGCTTCCTTTAGTGTTTGCTCAGACTTGGCTCATCTCGTGTCCCCTGCGGTAGCCGCAGCCACAATCCCACCGCGTAGGAACCGCCACCAAGGTGTTAACCACACAGTCCCGCCTGGCATCACTTGAGCACGGCAGCTCTGCCCTGCAGCCCTGTGACTGGAGCAAAGCACCGTGCCCTGCAAGCATCAGCGCTCAGGCTCAGGGATGCCTTCAGGAGATGATGTGAAATGTGAGTAGGAAAAGCATTCTGCGCAGAAAAGTAATGATCCCGTTGGGATCTTCCCACTAGATAAGCAATTAGGGAAAGCAGCTAGAATGGAGGAGTGCTTGGCAAAGACGGGAGGTGGATAACCTGCTGGTGTTAAGCCCTACAGATCCCAGAAGCAGCAAGAGACACAAGGCAGACCTGGCGTTTGAGGACACACACGATCTGGTAGTCTGTGTGTGTCCAGACATCTGTTACGAAGACCCGGTGCAGCTGAAACAATCTCTGACTTCACCTGTTGCCGCTGATGACAGTGTCGTGTGGAGTAACTCAACGAGCCGAGCTCAGCCTCACACATGGGATTCCTCTTCTTCATGGCAATTTATAGCCAATTCAGGATTTCAGCTACTGTTATTTATCACTGAAGCTCCCTGCTAACCGTTACCACATCAGTGAGAAGTTATTTAAAATGAGTTTCCAAATTAGCAAGTCTGCATTCATTTCTTTTATGTTCGTTTCAGTTTATGAGGAATGTCAGCAAATCACAGGATCCCACTCAGGGTAAATTACCTGGGGATTTTATGCATGAACGTTGTGCTGAGCTGCAAAGGCGCTGTGGCAGCAAACCCTTCGTGCTGTTCTAAGTGCCTAAGGCGCCAAGGAAAGAGCCCAATACTTTTTCAGGACAGTCCGTCTTGCAAGCACGGATTAGGCTCCTATATGCAGACCAAAGCTCATCCAGGTTATGCCTCCACCTCCCAGCCCCTGCAAGGTGATTCTTCCACCAGTTTATCATTACTGAAAAGGAGAGGAAGACTTAGGAATCTCTCTTTTTGCCTGGTTTTAGTCTCTGAGCCAAGAGCTTTTCCACTTGGCAGAAAGTGAAGTGGGGTTTGTGCTATTTAGAAGTGGAGAAATACCAGGTCTTGACTCCACAGATTTCTGGCAACGGTAATGCCTTGAAAAAAACAATTTTGTTGGCAACAAAGTGAAAGATTCCTGTTTGCTGGAGCAGCCCTTGGCCTCTGTGGATGTTTTGCCTGATTCAAGGCAGATGGAAGATGTCTCCTACCCCGTCAGGCTCCAGCAATGCCTTCTCCGTGGTCCTTGCGCTGAGTCAGAGCAGCCCTGGCAATGGGACCAGAGTCAAAGCTGGCAACTCCCACGAGGAGGGTCTGCAAGAGGAGTTTGTGCGAAGGCAGCAGACGTCAAGATGCCAAAGGACGTTGCTTCTCTCTGCAGAGCTGGAGGAGCAGGAGGGCGTCGGGGGGACCACGCTGTGAATCCGCTGCTCCAACTCACCACGATAGCAGCCACCGGTCTCCTGGGGTGCAGCTTGACGGCAGTGCTCCCCTTTGGCAATGCGGGGGTTATTTTTAAAGCTGGGCTATGAAATGCAAGAGCTGTCTCACGAGGTGAGAGAGGATGTGCAAACACATGGCATAAACACCAGAATTAGAAGTGTGCTCCAGACACCACAGGACGGAATGAAATTTCTCTCTGCCCAGGACCACGCTCAGTATGTAGAAGAGCCCCAGGCCTAGGGCATGGAAGGGAAGGGGTAGCTATTTGCCTTCCTGCCAAGGTTTGTTTTCCACATGGCGCCTGGGATCCATTTTATCCCATGCGGATCCCTGCACTGCCATGGGGATGCATTTAGCCTCTAGTACAGGCACAAGAAGCAGCTCTGGGAAATCCTAAGAAGTCACTCCCAGGACCCAGCTGCCTGAAGCAAAGATAAGTCATCACATCCTACCAGAGCAGCCCCTTGCTCCCACGTACCCATGAACAGCGGGAGCCATCCGCTCCCTTCCCTTCGGGAGCAACTTCTTCTGGAGCAGCAACTGCACAGGAGCCATTCAGAGCAATCCATGCGAGCCAATTTCCACATTTTCTAAAGGAAACATGTGACTCCTCCAGCATGAAACTTTTATTATTATGATTTCCTTTAGTTTTAAGAATTCTTAAATTCAATTACTTTGATTATCAAATATAACCCACCAGTGATTTCATTTCAAGTAAGCACAGTGACTAACCATCTGGCTCTATTTTCTTCCCCCTCTGGAGACATGGCTGGTGCCAGGGCTACTGATGGGCTGGAGTCCCTGTCGACGGCCCTGGCCATCCCTCCCGACCTGCCTCTTCTCTCCACCTGTGGCTTCATGGCAGAGGGATCTCCTGAGACTCCCTCTCCCACAGGAGACACTTTGCTGTCACGTGCAGGATGGAAGCTCTTCTAAAGCAGCATTGCCCCTGCGCCGCCCTGCCACCAACACATCAAACCACATGTGGGCTTTTAGAGAAGACCTGAGTGTGCTCTCGGTGGCATTAATTGGAAACTGTCTTCTGGCTATAAAGAGAAAAGATCCCAGGTAGCTTCACATCGCAGCGTTGGCCTTCCTGAAACTCTGGGGCTGTCTGGGCATCTTGTCAAAAGTTGGGAGCATTTCTTTCTTTTTTAATTATTTAATTTTTAATCTCTAGCATGTTTCCAAATAAACAGTGTTGTCCAGCTGCCTTAAGCCTTGCGTTACCATTCCTTCCCTGATGAATCTTCTGGGACCTGCATGCCCCAAATCCAGCACAACTCTCATGCTCTCATTCTGCCCTGTGAGATGGCCACGGCTGATTTTTATGTTACATGTCCCAGATTTAAAAATAGACGGCACAAGGAAGGGCAGGGGATCTTTCTTCCTGTTCCCTCTCTCAGTGCAAAGATAGAACAAAACTTTTGCATGGCCAAAGCCAGAAAAGCAGCTGAACTCCAGATCTCAATATCACTAGGTACATGGGGGCAACCCAAGAAACAGAAAACAACGAGATAAAAGCAAACCACTAGAATCATAACTCATCCTGTGACTGTAATGAGGGATTCTCTGCTGTGCAATTTTTGGTCTGCTCAGCCCCTGCTCAGCACTATGTCCAGGGCAGCCCTTCAGGACTCTGTCCTGCTGCTGCCCTGGGTGTGGAAATGGGGGCTGCAAGTGTGGTACCTTTGATCCATAGAATATGTGTTTTAAAACCAGAAAGAGCTCTTGTGTTGGCCAAGGAAATACCCAGAAGGAGAGCGCTGATAAGAAATGGGAGGAAAGGACCATGTTGCAAAGAAGAGAGTCTCATCTTATGTTTTGAGACACCCAAGACATAAAGTGAGAAGTGGCAAAAGTAACTTGTCTGTTAAATGGTAAAACATTACGAATACGTTTTAGCCATATACATCTGAGGAAAAGAAGGGAAGAAACAGAGCTGCCATGCAGAGATGGTGGGATATAGATTAAAGTCAATCCAAGTGTGATCCAGCTCTTTTTAATGTGCCATTGGTGTACAAAGGAGGAAAGAGGAGACAGAAGTGGCAAATGCTACATCCTCTCTGGGATCGAGAGTCAGAGGACAGTTAGCCCAAGTGATGGGCGATGGCTGCTTCCTGCTTCCCAGGGCTGGAAAACTGCAAATCTGCCCAAGTGCTCACAAAATACAGCAAAAAGAGAATGGAAAACATAGCACCTTGACTCAAGCAAGGACAAAGTGCCGCTTGATCAGCTACAGAGTACTGTGGTATCCCCTGTCACATGCCAGGTTCAGAGCAAAGTTCGAGGAAAGGGGCAGTTGGAGCTTGGGTGCCTATCAGTGCATTTTCCATTACCACAAGAGTGCCAGATACAACCTGATACTGTTCTAGATAAGATAGCTGCCTCAGTAGATGGGAGGAATGAAGGAGGTCTACTCTACCTCGGCTGCAGCAAAATATTTGCTAGAGCCCCGCACCAACAGCTCTCTGATAACCTGGGAGAGATGGGGATTAGTCCCAGGGCTGTGAGGCAGATCTGCATTTGCTGGAGTTGGAGACGGAAGGAGCAGGACAGAGCACTGCCAATGGCCAGGGCCTGAATAGCGGTTACTACGACAGGGTCTAAGACCAGGCTTGGCAAAGATCTTCATGAACAACCTTGGCACAGAAATAGGACTGGACTAACCGTGTTTGCTGGCCTAAGTGTCCCAGGTATATGGAGATCTGGATCTCATATAGGAAAAAATAGGTGACTTGAGAATCTGCATAGTGGAAAAAGAGGACGTTCAGCATGGCAGAGGGCAAGTGCACCCATCATCCTTTAACCTGTGTTTGCACAGCTCCCGTTGTCACGCCTGGGCCATGACTTTCTCTCAGCACATTCGTCTGTCCTGGGACCATGTGGCTGAGACCTTGATAACCCACTGAATAGGATGATCATGGAGCAGAGTCAAGGAAGGGTCTCAAAGAACCTGGCCCCACTGAAGGGCTGCAGCATCCTCTCTGCCTGCCTGGGATGGCAAGAAGGGTGAAGGTGGGATAACCCTCACCTGCGATGGAGCCCAGCCCCTGCAGCACCAGTGGATCAGGAGGCATCCAACCCCTGTGACCGTCCCTACAGCACAGGGTCACCATCACCCCATGATGCAAGAGTCTGTGAGTGCCGCTGTGGGAACATCTGTTTCACCACTGAGACCAGTTTTAGTCCCAGCCAAAAATACTTAAGAAATATGCCATTTCCTTCAGCTCCTTCCTGCCTGTGGAGCAGGCATGAATGCTAAATCTCCTTTCCACAACTGAAACACTTGATTTACCATCTGATTTCTAAAGATTTCTAGGAAAATCCCCAGCTCTGCTAAGCCAAAAACCAAGACCGCGGTGCACCTAATTGGCCAGGCTAATCTCACGCCCCTGCGCAGAACCAGCACACTCTGCTCCCATCGTTAACAGGCAGCAGTTGCGTATTCCAGCAGTGGTTTGTTTATTTGGAGCAAATTACTTTGAATTTCTCACCCTCCCTGCAAGGAATCTAATAGCACTAATCCCCTCATAACACCTACCTCTGCCTTGCAAGGTCAGCCTCAGACGTGGCAGGAAATCAGCCTGGGCCTGGTTGGGGGCTCAGCATGTAGACAGCCGCAGGGGAGCACTGGAACAAACACGGCTCTAATTCAATTTCTGTCCATTTCCCCTTTTGCCTTTATTTCATTGCAGATTATTATTTTTTAAACTGAAGTAAACAAAGTTGATTCTGCTTCCAATTGAACTGCCCGAGGGCTGGCTTCTCTCATCAAGTCATCTGATAACATCTTCCCTAACAAGCTTATTCTCAATGGACCTGCAGTCCTTAAGGAGCAATGCAGCATTTTGGGAAAGTCTCTCATCTTATAAAGAAAGCAGCACTTTATTTTCAGTTAGTGGCTATTTCATGCAGTTTTTAAACTAAATAAGAAATGGCTTCTATGAATCCCCAGAAAAAAAAAAATAAAACAGATTCCCATCTTGAACTGGAAAAGTTGGGCTCTCAATGTATTTTGAAAATTAGGTATTCTAAATGACAGAAGGGGTCATTTCACTTGCATTTCCAGCCTTTTCTAAAGCCCAACCTACTTGTTATGCTGCAGATGAGCATAAATTTCTAAATAAGTTGTTTCAAAGCAAAAAAAAAAAAAAAAAAAAAAAGAGCCATTCTACTTTGAAAAGTGCCAGATTGAGACTTCACAAAGATTTCTAAATATAGATACTTCAAAAGAACAAGTGCAATGAGGAGAACCGGTCAAAATGCATCCTTTTCTATGCAGGCTGTCGGCTTTGAAGAACCCATGGGTGTTTTTTCTGAAGAAAAGATGCTAAATTGGAAATGTTCGCTATGTTCCCTTTACTGCATGGGTTCTGTGTCCTCTGTTGGCAGCTGTGTGGCTGAGCGGGACAGCAGGGCCGGACATGCCCCACGGCACGGTGAGCCCTGGGCAGAGCAGCCCTGTCCTCGTGTGCTGTCCCCAACTCGAGCAGAGCTCCACGTAGCCCAGGGCAAGAGCCGCATGGGGAGATACTGCAGGAAGCCACTGTCCTTTCCCCATCACGTCATGTCACAAAACCAGCACAGAAGCGATGCCGGAATGACCGTGAGCATGGGCATTCGCAAAGGCAGCGCATGGGAATCGGCTCTGTGCTGCTCAAGCCCAACTACTGGCAGGACGCACATTTGCAGGTGGACACAGGACTGCAATTCCACCATCCTTTCTTCTGTCTTTTGCATAACCCAGATTTGATGGGGCTTCCCATACTTTCCTGGGTCATAGAACCATGGTCTCTCCAGTGGGACTATGGAAGCACAAGGTCCACTTACATTTAGTAGCTTTTATCTTGCTAAAAGAGTGACACCTCTTCCTCAGGTTCAGGGCTTCTGATGAGGCAGTTGGCCTAAGGTCAGATTTATGTCTGCTCACAAGAGAAGAGACTTGGTTTCATACATGTGAAACAGCTCTAATTACACTGCATCCTGTAACACCTCACAGACAACTTTGGGGTCCCCCCAGCACCAACCAGCTGGAGTATCCTGAGTTTGGGGAGCTTTATCTGCATTATCAGAGCTCCTATCCCTGTAGCAGAACCCTCTTTAGTGTGTTGTACAAACACAGAATAAAAAGAAAAGCCTCACTCCAGCAATCTAAACAAACTCAAAGGCTATATCCAGGAGGGACACAGAGAGCAAAGAAATAGGAGTGGGGTCAGCATTGTTAGCTCCACACTACCAGTCCTGCCCCAACAATTAGCAGCAGACACAGCCTTGCCTTTTCTGAGCAAGGCCAGCTGAATTTTGCAAAAATTTTCAAGCGTATTTGTGATTAAGTGAATTGTTCTTAAGCACTCTCTGCAGAATAGAGTCAGGTTTGGGGGAGAGTGTGCTCTTCTCACAAGACTGTTTCCTAATTTTGTCAGTGCATCAAACATAACCCGTAAATTAAAATCTCCTATTCAAAGCCTATTTTGAACAATCCTGTTTCCTTCAATTTAAAAGATACAATAAGGATAGATGAGCTCTTACAAATTAAAAACCTCTCCTACTTAACAAATTGTCTGTCTGCAACAATTAATTGCCTGGAAAGAGTTTCCAATCCTACGTGTTTGGCCTCATTCCAGACTGCGTAAGAGAAAGAAATATTTGGGAATTTCTTTCCCCACCAAGTTAGCTCTCCTGCCTCCCAAATCAGACAGGATAGGGTTTGACCAGGGTACCTGGCAGGAGCTCATCCTTAGCACAGCAAGTCGCTGCTTTCTTTTGTAAGTGCTGCTGTAACCAAGTGCCTGTGACAAGTCTCAGCTTGCCCTTCACAGAGGGAACATTCTGTGGAAGTTTCGCCTCATGCTTATACATTTTTTCAAAGGGAATTTTTCTTGGATGCCAGATCTTTAACTCTGAGCTGCTGCAGCCTTTCCAGTGGTGATGGTTGGCAGAAGCTCATGGTATGTATGGACCATATACTGAAGAGCTGGAAGCATTGCAGGGGTGGCAGGGCACCCGCTGCTCATAGTGTCTTCTGCAGGTTCCTCAAACCCCTGCTTACCACTTCAACCCCTTTTGTCTTCCCTCATAGAACATATCGTCCAGGCCTCTATCATTTCTATTTCTCTCCCATGGAGCTTTTCAGGCATCAAGCTCTCCATTAAGAAGGTCACCAAGGTTGAGCAAGGTAGACCCTGAGCACCAGAACAGCCTGGCTTGTAGATATGTGGATCACAATTCCCTGGTCCAAACTGAAACAGGACAGGTAGTTCCAGGTGTCCTGACAGGGCCAAAAATGCTGCAGGTGTCTGAGCAGCCTGGAGCACCCCAACCTCTTGCCCTGCTGCTGGACCTGGAGCACCGGCAGCATGGCCTCCTCCACACCTGGGAGAAGGAACAGTTTGTGCAGCCCAGAATCCAGCTGCTGCCGTGAGATACCATCCCAGCTCTCATCTCAGCAGCGTTCGGAGCAGGATTAAGCATTCATCAGGCAAACAAGGACATTGATGATTGCATTCATCAGGTTCAATGAAAAAGCCTATTTACAAAAAAAGAAAAAAAAAAAAAAAACACACTTCAAAACCACAGTTTATTGCTCACTTTCTGGCAAGGCTTCTCGCACACCGGCTGATCTGCATGTGCTGTAGACACTCACGCTCACCTCAAGCCTTGTGGTCTGGTGAGACAGGGCTGTCTCAGCCTCCCACGACTCCAGGCTTTCCTCTTGCTCCTCACAGTGCATCAGAGATGAAAAACCCTGCACAGGAGTCATACATAGTCTGTGTTCAGACCATCATTAGCCCTTGACAAGGAAAGGAGAAACAGCCCTCAGCTTCCTGAAGATGCTCCCAGAGCTGGGAGCTCCCCAGGAGGCCTGGACAGGATCCCTGTGGCTTCAAGCCAGCCACACACCCGTGTGACCACAAGGAATCTGCAATCCCTTATTCCTAAGCCTCTTCCTTCAAAGTTACCTGTAGGATGCAAAGACAGGAGAGTTTTGTGCAACACCCACAGACCAATGGTCTGGAAATATACCTTCAGCATCCTCACTCTGCGCTTAAGAGAAGCTTAAGAAAGTTTCCCGCTAAATCACAGCCTGCCCCCATCCAGTGGACGGGATGGGAAAGGCCTGAGCACTCTTTTGCTCTCCAGGATGCAGAGGCCACATCCCAGAAAAATGCCTTTGGACGGATATATCCTTGGAATAGCAGATATTTATGGTACTGCAAATACACACATGAGAGCATTTTTTTTCCCCTGACAGGATATTGCTCTGGACCTCAGCCACGACCCAGCGCAGGTCTCACATGGGATCTGCTCACACAGGGTGCTTCCTCACATGGCTGACATGAGTGGGATGGACCCTGAGTTTGGGCTCACTGAGGCTGTTTCACATTTCCTTTCCTTGGGATAGTTATTTCCCACAAGTATGCAGTGGATTGCACATCTACAAGCAGGGAAAAATCTGAGATTTTTGTTGTGGTTAACATTTTCCCAGGACTGAGTTTTCATTACAACATACTGGTTAAGAAAAAAAAAAATCAATAACTAGCACTCTGCAAATCTCAGAAATCCCTGTCTTATATTTTTTACCATATATCAAGTGGAATTCAAAGTCCTCTGATAATGGGACTTTTTCGGTCTACCCAGGTCCTGTGACCAAATCGGGACCTTTCTGCAGATTTTTAGCTTCAATTTTTCCATGGGAAACAGCTCCAGCACTAGCTTCTTTTACCAGTCCTGGGATCTGTCGCTGGAGTCTGTATTCATGTCTTTAAACCTAGCAGGATCCCCCTCCAGACCATCACAGCTCACACTGCCCGGTGCACATCTACCAATACCTGTTGCCCCCGAACAGTTGCTCTGCACCCAGAAGTGCTGTTTTCCAGGTAATTTCAGCCTCCCCGACCAAACCCCACTGCTGCTGGCTTTCCTCTTCGCCTCGTGGTCACCAGCCTCCTGGCAGGAACTCAGGCAGCGGCTTGGAGCCGCAGGGTGTCCCTGCCCAGGAGCATCGCAGAGCTGTTCAGAGGATGCTGCGTCCCCTCCCTTACAGCCTCCTTCTCCTCGCTCCTGGGCAGAGTATGAGCCCGGGCAATGGGATCTCAGCACACGGCTCCTTCCCTCAACTTTCACCTTTTCAAATCCAACCCATGCTGGAGAGACATGTGGAGAATGGCACCTCCAAGCCTTTACTGGAACCGAGCGGCCACATGTGGTTGCGGCACACAACCCATATCAGCTCTCTGGACACAGCTTCCCTCATCCAAGGTTTGGCAGGAGCTCCTGCGCTTACCAATCTCTTATTCCTGACACCCCTTTCCACATTTTTCCTCCTGCTTTCCCAGCAACCCTGCTCCCAGCATTGCCGAGACCTTTAATGACTGCTGCTTCGCATACACACACACAGATGCTAGACCTCAAAAGGCTCCTCCGTTTCATTTCCTGTCTCATTAATCACTCCTCTGCTCAGCAAAGCCCACTTGGGGATTGTCCCAATTTATGAGTTTCTCCACTTGCTCCACGCAGACCCCATCATGCTGATTCACACAGATGTCGTTGCACTGTCTAGATGAGTAGCGGGCTAGCCCCAAGGCTAATGCTTCCCAGATGCCTCTTTCCGGGGTGAAGCCTGTCACCACTAATGTTTGCCAGATGCCAGCCCTCCAGGTGTGAGGTCTGCCGCTTCCCGGGATGCTCCAGCAGGCGCAGAGCCTGCTCGTGCAGGCTGCGCTCTCACACCTCCAGCACTTGACTCTCCAATAACTCCGATTCAGCACACCAGCCCCAGAGGTCCCTCAGGAGCTGTAACAACACAGCCTGTCCATAAGATCAGATTCCCAGGGTCTCCTGAGGCCAGGAGAACACAGAAGTGCTGAATTTCCACACGAATGGGGAATCCCCTTTCCCCATATCTGACACTCCAGAGAACCCTGCAGTTCCAGGGCTGCTCCGCTCCTGCATTGCCAGTGACAGCGTCTACAGAGCTGGGACCAGGGACTGCAGTTGAGCACGGACACAGGGGCCGGGCACCGTGGGGCAGGTCTGTGTCACTGTGCGCTGCATGGCCACATGACATGTCCCCAGGGTGTCCTCAAAAAAGCTGGCAGATTTGCATTGTGCAGAGAGGACAGTGCAGAGACCTCAGCATCAGGGCACTGCGCAGCTGTGGGAACGTGGCAGGGCAGCCTAATGTTCCCATTAAATCTGTTGGGATGGCTTAGAGCAAGGGGGTGATGCGGCACGGACAACCAGAGGCTTTTATTCCTCCATCACATGGCCCTTCCTAAGATTTCCAAACAAAAGATCCTCCTTAGAAGAGAGCCAAAGGACAGGCCTCAGCATAAACCAACACCACGGTGATTTTGGCTTTCAAGGACATTCCTGAGCAGATTTGGGGCTTGCATAAAGGGACGGGTCCCATGGCAGCGGCACTGCACTACCCGCTGCGAAAGTGGCCGCTTGCACAGTGGCCGCTTCCCCTCTCCCATGCATGGACAAGTCGCAGGACTGCGAAGCCACAGGAAAACCCTCAAACTTCAGCAAATCATAACCTTATCGAACACTGATCTTGGCTTTGGTGCATGCAGATAAACACATCAAAGCTATTTTGCTCTAGAGAGCAGTGCCTCTCGTATTCCCATTGGACTGGGCAGGAGACTGTGACAAGTTTGTGCAGGGTGCTGAGGGGTCTCAGCTGGGCTGCCCTAGCAGGAGGTTCTGTCCTGCTCCAGCTCTGGGAGCCCAGGGGCTGCATCCCACTGCCAGAGTCAAACATGGGTCAGTCCCTGGCTAACTGGATGAGGACTTGCAGGTGCCAGAAGGGACCCAAGCATCTTGCTCTTGGTGCATCACTGTCTGGGGACAGGCTCTGCTCTAGAGAGACACCTCAGAGGGGAAACAGCTTCTTGCACAGCTGTCCTGGCAGCTGCTATCTGCACAGTGCGTTGAAACCCGCAGATGTTGGATCTGGGATACATGTGAGGTTGCCACTGCCTGTTCGGCACTTGACCCAGTTCCTCCCTGCCATCACACATGCAGAGGACAACATCTAGCACAGGTCCTGGATGACCTGTACCCACATGATCCCTGCACCAGCACGAGGAGCCTTTGCTTGTCGGCACTACCTGCACCAGGGACCTGCCTGCTCCCTGGGCACCAGCTGCTTCAAACTGCAAGAGGAGCAGATTTGCACCCTGCCAGCTCCAATTCCCTGTTCGCAGCACAAGTGTCTGCTGCTGGAACCTGGTCAGGTCCTCGCACGCGGTGAGCAAGCAGCGATGACACCAAAGCTTCGCGCTCTCGAGGAGGCACACAAGGAACTGCGTCGAGAGGCCCAAGGCACCCCCTGCCCCTCTCCGCACCGGGCGCACTCAGCACCACGTGCCCGCAGGGCGGCTGCTTCTCCGCATTTCAAACTTGCCGGATGATAACCTCGGTGCCTGCGTTCACTCTGATCCCACCCACTTGTGGTCTGACTCATGTTGCAGTCACCGCTGCCTGGATATTGCTGCTCGCAGAGGGAGGAGGGAGGGAGGGACGGAGGCAGCACCGTGCGCACGCTGGTGCCGCCGGCCACACGGGCAGCCCCGCTACAACTTGGAGGAAGCAGCACCAAGAAGGACACCCACCTGCTCCCCACGGCCACGCGTCCCAGGTAAAGCTCTGTTTTCTTTTCCTGATGCTGGTTACAGGGCAGATCTCTGCACAGGTGACATCGCAGAGGGGTTGGGGGTTCCTGGCCGCAGGCGGGGACGTGCCAAGCACCCCACGCTGCCTTGGGTCACTGCAAGGCAGTGGCGAGAGCAGAGAGCAGTCTGGGGACTCGCTGGGGACCCATGGAGCCAGGAGCATCGCGGGATGCTCCAGCCGCCACGGGAGCGCAGCAGCTCCCGCTCCACGAGGTTTGCTGCCCGGGACGTTTCCGTCCCCTCAGTGCAGCCAGCAGGTCCCCATCCCACCCAGCTCTCACAGCAGCCTCTGGAGCCACATGAACGGCACGGGCGGTGGGTGCTGGTTGTGCTGCCGGCCGGCGGGGGCTGCTTTAGGGCGGGAAGGTGAATCCAGGGACTTGTGCAGTAACTTCTACGGCTCTAGTAGCTCCTATGAGCTCCGCGCTGCATTTTCAGTTTCACCTCCCTCGTGAAACCTTTGCAGAGGAAACTTTTGAGATGCTGTCTGCTCTCTGTGGGCTTCCGTGCATCTCTGCTCTCCCTGCCTGCAGGCGCTCGGAGCTCTCTCCTACCTGCAGAGTGCCCGGTCTAGCCGGGACCTTCCCCTGGGAAGGGTGGACAGTCCCATGGGGAGGGGGCTGCATCCCGCTTCCCCGGCCCCTCTACTCACCCCCCAGAGCTGATACCCCCACGCCAGCGCTCCCACAGAGCCAACCCATGCATCTTTACTAGGAGGAAAGACCTGGGCAAGTCAGAGTAGTTTGTTCGTGTCTTTCCCCACACACAGGAATAGGGCCGGGCCGGGAGCAAAGCACAGAGAGCACAGGGCAAAACTGCCGGGGCAAATGAATGCAAATCCACGTGGGACCCTGGTGTCCCTCACAGCCCAGGGGCACACAGAGTGAGCAAGAGAGGGAGAAGAGATGGCAGAGTTCAGCAGGCTAGGTGTAGGGAAAGCGATGCACAGGGATGCTGAACGGGAGAGGCAGTGCGGAGGAGCATCCCTTCCCAAAGGCTGCTGGTACAAGAGTCAGAAATGACCCCACAGCCTCAGCAAACCCTCCGCAGACATCAGGACAAGCTAGTTTCTGTGCTGCTTGATCCTTCTAACATAGTCCTGAAGCCTAGATCCTGGCAAATTCAGTCTTTCCCACTTGTGAGACAGGCTCATGGCTCCAGCAGAGGGGTGAAACAGTCCCTTTGCAAAGGTCCCCGTGTCCCTCCCCATGCCTGCACTCAGACCTCAGGCATCCTCCCGCAGACCAGGGCAATCCCTGCCCTCCTGACAGCCGCACAGCCCAGCACGAAGCGCCACACACCGAGCACCCAGATGTTTAATCTCTGGAGCACTCAAGCACAGTTTTAGAAAAAGTTGCCAACACTTCGCTGTGAAAGCTGCGAGGTCGGGGAAATTGCTTTGTTCCTAATTGACTAGTGCCAGCCCTTTGCTCAAAAACACATTAAAGCAAGAGGCAGAGAGGGTCTGCCTGAGTGCAGAGCCACCCCATCCCCAGAACAACTAAAACAAATAATTCAGGTCTTGTCCTGCATCCACTGTCACTGCCCATGGCCTTGCAGGTGGTGGAAAACCCTTCCCAAAGACAGGCTGCCACATCCAGCACTCCCAAAGAGCTTCTTCCTGCACTTGCATCCTTCAGGAGTGCAGATGCACCTAGGCTCTTCACAAATTCTAAATAAACCTTTTGTGCCAGAAGTGGAAGCGCGTGAATAAAGAGCAGCAAATGTATTTACCTCTGCTACAGAAATGGACCCTGCCTCCCATTAGCCCTGCTGCAGAAGTGCACAAAGTGCTGGAACAAACAATGCTCCAGGAAAGGATGCTGAAAGGCAGAGAGGGGAGCAGAAATAAAATAGGATAAAATAGAAATTTACCGTATATGAATCACAGCCCCCTCCCTAGTGGAGATAATTGACGTTTTAAACAGGAACACAGTGGATCAAAGTACATAGTCTTCAACAGAGCAGAAAATATCCATTCAGGCGGGAGAAGGCAGGAATTACTACAAGAATTGTAAGGAGTTTAAAGAACCACCTAATGGGGAGATGACGTTACGTTACAATGGAAGGATCATTATTGCTCTGGAGAATGCTATTAATGGAGTTTCTTAAAGATTAGTCTTGAGATGAATTTTATTCAATGACTTTCATTAGCCATTTGGGCTCAAAGAAAAAGAGGAGTCCTGTATGAAAATATATGGATAAGAAACTTGGGAGAAGTTTTAAACTGAATGAAGCACTAAAGACGCTACAGCAGAACAACCAGAGGGTCTGAAGATTGACAGAAACTAAATGGTTTGGCAGAAGTTCATGCTCTTAGGGATTAAAAGCAAAAATTGCTACCTGAAGCTGGGACTCAGCAGTGGAAAAGAGCACAGGAGAAATATCCAGCTTTTAGGCAACCTGGGGATAGCTGTAAGGAAAGAAATGCAATCTTAGGATGTGTCAGACAAGTTTTCGTGGCAGAGAGCATCCATCAGAGTGCTAGTGCCCCTGCAAAAAGAGCTGTAAGGACTTCCCTGAAGTGCTGCCCTGCTCTGGACCCACACTAGGGGTGATTTTGACCAGCAGCAGGTCCAGGCAGGAGTGCTGGGGCAGGCAGATGAATGCAGAAGCTTAGGAAATAGGGCTTCAGCGACATGACGTTTTAGACTTCCTAGAATGGCCATCAAGGGAAACAGCTGCTCAAGACATAGGTAAAGGAGGAAACAAGCCCATTCTGCTGAAATACGACGGGAGCCAAAACCATGCTGCAAGACACGTGGCCACGAGTTAAATGAGTGGAAAACAAGCAGCAGATGTGCAGTCACCAACACCACGATGCTCTGCAAGGGGTATGCGGGAACCTCGAGCTTGGTGCATTTCCCTGGGGGCTGCACCCTGTCGGGCCCCTGGCCAGCCCCACGGTCCCTTCTCCCCGGCCAGCCCCGGACTCCCTCTCCTGCAAGGCTGTGCCCAGACACGGAGGCTGCGGTCATTTGGAAGGAGGTTTCCATGTAGAATTTGGGCTGGAGAACGTGGAAGTGCGTGCTCACCCCATGACATAGGGAAGGTCTCACTTTTGGAAGGAGACTTGTATTTTGGCCAGAACGGAGCACGAGACTGCTGCACAGCTTCCATGGCCACCTGGTCCTGCTCCGTCCTGGGCCAGAGCAAACTCCAGAGAGCTTTAAGGAAAGAGGAAGCGCCCAATTCTTGCACTAAGAACAAAGCAGTAAGAGGCAAATCCACCTCTGTCCGGGACTGCAGCGTCAGCCCTGGAGCAGCCCGAGTCGGGGAAAAAAAGCACAGCCTGACAACGAGATGTGAACACAAGTCATACAAGGGGCTTGAAGCCCAAGCCCCCACACTGATGGGGAAGGAGGAGGCCGTGCTGTGCCGGGCTCATCCAGCACCTCTGGGCACAGGGACCCTCCGTGGTGTCAGAGCTACAGGAAGGCAGCAGATCCCCACGATCTGTGGCTGGCGCTGAGGACACCGATGCAGCTGGACTGCTGTGTCCCACCAGCGACACCGCAGCCGAGTGCCCAGGACAGTCCACGTGCCCTGCAAGAGCTGGTGGCAGGAGCAGGTTGCTGATGATGCCGAGGCTGCAATCCACCCACAGCATTTTCCGAGCGTGCTACTCCCCCTGTAATTTACCTTGTCATTTCCAGCACTTTGGGAGCAAGGAAAAAAAGCATTCATTTCACTTGGAAATACCCTTCTGTAGGAACAACCTGTTCCGTCCGCAGGCAGGCAGCGCTCAGCTTGCTCCGCACTCCTTTTGAAGGCAAACAAAGAGCTTCCTGCGGCAGAGCCTGCGCTGCCACGGGAAGCAAGGATGCACCTGCCACAGCCGAGGGCATCACATCCATCCCCTGACAAGCTGAATCCCAGTGCCCGGACCCCCGTGCAACAGCGGGTTTGCCCCCCTCACCAGACAACCTCCCATGGGCTGGATCATCACTTCTCATTCATCAATCATTCCCCGGGTAAGAGCAGGGCTGCAGGTATCCTCTCTAATCCGCCAGGTCTCAGTAACCAGCAGTTATTTACTCAGGAGTCTCTCGGGTACGCTGCCTCGCTTGGCCCACGCACCCTCAGCTGTGTCACCTCGAGCACATTTCAGACAGAACTATGTCACCAGCAAAGCACTGATTTCCTTTCTGGGTTGAATAAGGCAATACCAGGCACAAGCTGCCAAAAGGCTGTCCAAAACAAACATAATAAGACAAAATTTCACAAGTACTTACTTTTAAAAGTGCACTTGAGCTTTAGAAGTTCTCAGGAAAGAATCTTTTCTTGTGTCCTTTCCAAGGGTCCTTTTTGCCATAAGCCTGTAGGAACTCGGTGCCTTTAGACCTCCTGCCTATAAGTTGTGTAGTCACACTGAGCGGCCGGAGGAGGGAGGTTGGCAGAGACTGGCATTCCTGGCTCCCGAAGGATGTTCCATTTCAGGTGTAAACGGCCTGGAGCACCTAGCGAGCAGCAAACGCACCCACGGCCAGGAGGGATCCAAGAGGGGCTGCTCAAAGGACGTTCACTCACTGCAGCTCTGACTTGACCTTGTTTTTCCAGGTTATCCTTGGGAAGCAGCAAACCTCTGTTCCAGTTGCAGCTCTGTCAGTGGGGAGGGCGCATAGCCCAGTCTCCTCTTGTCTTTTCCAATGTAAACACACAGAAAGAGCAACACAAGGATGAGACCGCACAGCATCTGACCCTGCTGTTTTCTCAGAGGAAAGGGAAAGGCAAGAGAGGGAACAGCTGAGACCCATCGGCAGCTGCAGAGGACCAGCTCCAGCACTAAGCTCCCAGGTGGGGCCAATATGCACATGTGATTTGCAAGCCTGTGTCTTTCCCTAGGTTATGTCATTCCTAACATACAAGCTTGAGCCTGTCAGGTGACTCTGTAATGTTCTCCATGGTCATTGTAGGCACAGAGTAGGTTTCAGAAGTGCTTCAAAGTTACCCAGGAGAAGCTTATTCCAAATAGGCAAGAAGAGCAAGGCCATCTTCGTCCATGCCACTGCACTATGGATCCCTGCTACAACCTCACGAACCTTCCAGAACCCATGGACTTCCACCTGCAGGTGCTGGTCGGGTCCTTCCTCGCCATCCTCATTGTGTTCACCCTGTGCGGTAACGTCGTTGTCTGCCTGGCTGTCACCTTTGACCGCCGGCTCCGCAGCCTGACGAACTGCATCATCGTGTCCTTGGCCATCACGGACCTGCTGCTGAGCCTGCTGGTGCTGCCCTTCTCTGCCTTCTACGAACTCACCCATAAGTGGCCCTTCGGCAGCATTCTGTGCAACATCTACATCAGCCTGGACGTCATGCTGTGCACAGCCTCCATCCTCAACCTCTTCATGATCAGCCTGGACCGCTACTTTGCGGTCACCACCCCTCTCCGCTACAGCCAGCTGGTCACTCCCTCCCGGGTGACCGTGGGCTTGGTCATTATTTGGGCGGTTTCGCTGATGGTCTCCTTCCTCCCGATCCACTTGGGCTGGAACACCAACGGGACAGCAGTGCAAAACACAGCCTCCAACTGCAGCAAGGAGTGCAAGCTGGAGGTGAACCCAGTGTACGGGCTTGTGGATGCCTTGCTCACCTTCTATATCCCGTTGGTCATCATGTGCATCACCTACTACCGAATATTCAAGATAGCAAGGGAGCAGGCCAAGAGGATAAACCACACGTGGACCTGCAGCGGCAACACCCCCATGCCACCCATCGTGAAAGAGCACAAAGCCACGGTGACCCTTGCGGTTGTTTTGGGGGCCTTCGTTGTGTGCTGGTTCCCCTATTTCACGGTGTTCACTTACCGGGGCGTGTGGGGGGACGGCAGTGTGAAAGGGGCACCCATGTCCATCGTGCTCTGGCTGGGCTATGCCAACTCGGCCCTGAACCCCATCCTCTACGGCACTCTCAACAGGGATTTCCGCATGGCCTACAAGCACCTCCTGCACTGCTGGAAGACGGGGGGGCCCAGGGCCTGCCTGCCTGCCCCCCGCAAGGCCCAGCCCAGGGGCGCTCGGCAGGGCCACGGCGGGCAGGAGGGAAAACCTCTGAGGCTGGAGACGAGGAACGGGACAGGCACCTTGCTGGCTGACAGAGCACTCGAGAGGTAAGAGCTTTCTCATAGGCATGGGTTTGGTGGCAAGGCCATCCCCAGAGAGGGAGGCAAAGGTGGGAAGTCAGCACTGTTTGGACTTTCCTTTTATATATGGCCTTTCCTCTATAGCTGGACTTTTCTATCTTTACTGTTAAGCAAAGAGCTTTCCCAGTAGGAAGTCCTTGGCCAAGCGGCTCATGCTCTTTACAAGCACCCAGCAACTTGTCACCCTCCACGCATCCCTCTGCACAGGGAGCAATGGCCAGGTACCCAACTGAGCCAGGACATCACCACCACCTCAAGGAAGGACAAATGTCACTGGCTTTGCTGTGTGATGGGGACAGCTTTGCCTTCAGATTCTGCTGTACAAAGTGCAGATGCAGCCACCAGTCACTGCTGCTCTTCAGTGCAGGCCACGTTCTGCTCTCTGATGGTGGTGGCCAGCAGAGCCTGGGCACACGTCAGAGCTGTGGGGACTCGGGAAAGGTCACGTCCCGGTACAGCAGGGGAAACATCGTGTTATCTCCGGTGTGTGGAGAGTTAACATGCTTGTGGTCACCCTGAGCAGTCCAAGGGGGTCCTGTCTCAGCCAAGACACACATCCTCATTACGGACCCTTCATATTTCAGCTGCTGCTCTGTGTGAGGCCAGCCAACAGCAAGCTCCATTCCTGTCTCTGGAAAGGAGCAAGAGTAACCAAAATTAACCTGACTGATGTTTTTAGAAATGCAAATAGCTATGCAAGTTAGAGCCAGAAATTCTGTCAGCATCACCCCAGGCACATCACGGGGGTGGGACCCTCCTGCAGCCCATGGGCTGGGTGTGAAGGCAGGGGTACCCACAGCCCCACAGAGCGGGGCCAGTGCTCCCTCCACCTGGCCCGAAGGCACCCTCCCGCCAGAGCCTGGGAGAGCGGACAAGGCTGCTCTGCTGCGTGCAAACTACTGCTGCTCCTGAGCCTCTAATCTAACCTTTCTGAGTGCCTGATAAACAGCGCAGAAACTTTCCATCCCGTAGATAAGGTGTCCTTTTGCTCCGAGTGTGCCAACAGAAATGCCAAGCTCACGCTCTCCTGCTGCATACGCCCTTGCTTCCCCCGGCTCCAGCGTGGAAAGGAGAGAACAGAAGGGCAGAGCAGAGAGCGGAGCCATCCAAAAGGCTCAGTGTGCTCCCTGGGTGCTTCCCGTGGGTGCTCAGGGGTGACTTCATCCCAAGGGAGAGGCTGCCTAGGTAGGGACACACCCTGCCCCAGGGGACATGTGCAGGGATGGGTGAATGCAAACAGCTCTAAGATTGCAAGATCCGGGGACCTCCTTTATAGTTTCCAGGAAAATAATAAAGCGTGCAAAAATACGACGCTTGGCAAATATAGTTGCAGAGGTATAAAAATACCTAGAGACAGCACGTGTCTGGCATGGCACAGATACTCTGCAAACATACTGAGTCAGGGAAAGAGCCGTGGAGCTGTGCCGGTTCCTCACAGTAAAGCACAGGACAAGGTGGCTGCTTGGGAGAGCTCATGTACAGGGACCCTACACACAGCTGGGAGAGCTGGGGACAGGTTCTTGGGACTTCCCTCTGGCAACTGAAAGAGAGGGAAGAAGTAGTAAGCTGTTTTCCTTTGGAAAGTGCCAGTTAATGACCAGAGCAGGAGGAAAAGGGGAAGAAAAGGTGATTTCTGTTCCCCAGAGCAAGGGTAGAGCTGCCGGAGGGGCAGCAGGTGGGATGGGGCCCAGCAGGATCCTCCAGAAGAAGAGCTGGAGGCAGCAAGGTGAAGCAACTGCAAGAAGAGCAGCCATCCTCTGGGTCTGCGTCTGCATCACGGGCTGCCAGCCCCATCCCGGTGCTTCGACAGCTGTTGAAAGGAAACACGGGGTCCAGCAACCTGTAGATAAATGGTGCAGAGAGCGGATGCTGGTGGAAGGAGACCTACTTTGTCCCTGGATTTTGTTTCTTGACAAGCTGTATCTCACAGCAGTGGTCAGTCCCTGGAGCAGCGCTGTGCCACTGCCAAGACAGGTCCCATGCGGAAGTCCTGGTCAGAAATTCCAAGAGGGCAGAGGATGGATCCTGCTGCACCAGAACTTGCACAGGGCCAGGAGAGCTGCAGGGCCAAGCCAGGGCACTTGGGTGATCACTTGAGTTGACCATGAGGCAGCAGTGTGCCCTCGTGGCCAAGAAGGCCAATGGGATCCTGGGGTGCATTAAGAGGAGCGTC
>JAWLRI010000995.1:252798-268392 GCA_034781795.1 Crypturellus tataupa | reverse complement strand
CCCCCGCGCTCGCTCGGCCCTGCTGCTCTCCCCGCGCGAGCCGGGCCCGCAGGTTTGGTCGCCTCCCCGTGCTGCGCGCGGCCCCCTCCTTGGGAAGGGCAGCGGGTCCGGGTCAGGAAAAAGCAACGGATTTAAATGGGTTTCCTTGAAGATGTCCTCAAAACCTTCCCCGGTTTTGAGGCGCTGTGATTTTTTTCCAAGAGCAAAAACACCTGCCCCCTCCTGGGTGCCCGATGCTCCCATGCGCCTCCTGAGACAGCCGGGTCCGGCCTGCGGACGCAGATGCGGCCGCGCTGCCCGCGGCCCCTCGCGGCTGCGCGTCCTCGGAGCCGGCTCACGAGGCTGCGTCGCCCGGCGAGTCCTGCACGGGAAGGCCCCCGAGTCCCGGTGCTGCTCTAGGCCTGGTCTGGTGTCACGGACAGGAAGGTAGCGCTCTCCCCGCACAGCGGGGCAGGCTGCGCCGTGGCGAGTGCTGGTGGGGACCCGCTGGATGTCACCCTTGTCCCACGCTCGGGACAGCCGTGCCCTGGGAGCCACCGCCAAAGCCTTCCCTGCCCCGGGGCGCAGCCGCAGCCCCCTCCGCAGGCCCGGGAGAGCACGGGGAACACCGAGGCGCTGACGCACCGAGGGGCCGAGCCCTGCGCCCGCACGGAGGTGGGGAGGCCGAGCCTGCCGCTGCGCGCGGGCTGGGAGCCGGCGCTGCCGCCCGCTCCGGCTGCATCGCGTCCGTCCCGCGGCTGTGCGGGTGCAGGAGGGAGCGACCTCAGCTCCCCCTGCTCTGCGGCCAGACTCAGCAGGAAGGGCCGCTCGTGGCACAAGGGAAACCCCCAGAGCAGGCCCTGGAGAGCAGAGTGCAGGAGATGCTCAAGAGGCTCTGCAAGGGGCTCTGCCCACCAGCGTTTTGCTTGTTGGTTTTCTGAAGCAGAGGGTGCAGCGTGAGGCACCCTCGGGCGAGCAGGGGCTGTTGCTGGCAGCAGCGGGGCCCGGGCCAGGCCTGGGTTGTGCCTGGGGACACGAGAGCCCACGGCTGCCAGCCCAGCATGGCAGGGGCTCTGCTCTGGCTTCTCCTCCAGCCCCTTCCCCCCTGATTCCTCTCTCGCGGTGCCAATGCACTGGACGGAGGCCCCAAGTGCCTCCCCTGCAGACAGCACTGACACCCCTGTCCCCGCAGGAGATCATCGACCTGACGTGCGAGGAGGTGAGCGCAGCGCCGGTGCCGTGCAGCGGCCTCACCATCATCGACCTCACGGAGGAGGATTCGTGCAGCCTTCCCGACGGCACGGGCTGCGCTCACTTGGACCCCAGGCAAGCGCCCGCTTTCCGGACAGCCTTCCCGTCCGGCCTCTGCTTCACCAGGCAAGAAAGGGACGTCTCGGCGGAGCACAAGCCTGCGGTGCCCTCCTGCAGCTTCCCTGCACGGTCTCTCTCCGCACTGGACGCAGCGGAGAGCGCCGGGAGCGGCGGCAGCGTCTCTCCCACCTGCAGCTGCGAAGGCTCTGTGTGCAGCCATGGGCAGAACTGCAGCACCACCACTTTTAACAGTGACTTGGGCTCCCTGGCCAGCATGCAGCTGGACTCAGACCAGCTCTCCCTGTCCCCCCCTAGCCTGGACAGCAGCGGGAGAGCCTCCAACTCCCCAGTGGAGGAGGAGACTCTCCCTATTTGTCAGGAAAGGGAGCTCCCACCAAACCTGAGCCCCGCTCCAGCCAGCATCCCTACATCCCCAGTGACAGACGAAATGCCCGTGCTGGAAGCAAGTGACTTGCCATCACACATAGCAGTGCAGCAAGAGGCCCCAGCCAGGACCAGGGCTGACAGCCAGGCCTGGCTGAACAAGCTGCTGTTCTTCAGGAGGACTGGAGTGCATCACCTCTTCCTCCAAGACATAATGTCCGACAGGGAAACGCAGGTAAATGAGGTTCAGAGCAGCCGCTGCCAGGCCCAGCTGGAGTCTGCTCGGTGACGGTCACAGTGAGAGGTAGAGGAGGAGGCAGGGGCAGCCCCTGCTCTGCTCCTCGTTGGGGACAAGCTTTGTGAAGCGCTTGGGATCTCTGGTTACTGGTTTCCTTAGCAGTAAACTGCACATCGCAAGCCGGGACTTAGGCCACGAGCGTGAGTGCTGGGCGAGGGTGTCGCGGGCACAGGGTGGGTACGGGGGACGCACAGGGCAGGGGGCGCCGCCTCTCACCCGCTGCCTTGCCTTGCACACAGCAGAAACCCGAGCTCATCCCCAGCGGGAAGATGAGCATGGTGCAGACCACCATCGAGGAGAACTTCCTCGAGGGCACCCTGCATTTCCTGAGCGAGTTCGTCTCCTGCAAGCACTGTCCTCCGAAAGACATCGTGTCCTACCTGATCAGAGAGATCCTGTTGAACTCCCACCGGGGGGAGATCCTCAAGGACACCTACATGCTGCTCATGAAAATCCAGATGTATGTTTTTCCTCTGTTATGGTGTCCTGGGGCTGGGTAGATTCTCCCTGGGGTCTGCCCAGTGTAAAGGTCATTCTCTGCATTCTTTACCCACAGAACAGCAAACAATTTCCCCTATAATCCAGGATGATCCTTCTGCCCCTGCCTTCTGTTCACAGAGATTATCAAACCACAACCCCAGGCTGGCTGGGGGCTGTCGTGACAGGTCAGGGCTCAAACTGGCCCAGATAGAAGCCTCGAAAGTCCCATAAGGAGGAAGGATGAGGGTTAGAGAGGTGGGGGGTGCTGAGACAACAGGGAGAGCAACGCTAGCTATTTCAGGAGTGTTTAAATCATTTCACATCAAACCAGCAGAGCTTGGGGAGTGCCTGTGATGCCAGGGTGCTCTGGGGCAGAGGAGCGTTTGCTCCTGAAGAGCAGACCTGGTTCTTCATTGCACTGATGTGTCAGAAATGCCCCCTGGCCTGCAGCAGGCACCGCGGGCAGCAGGTGGCAGGGGCAGTTCACCCGCAGCACGTGGTGCCCTGCAGGGAGGCACAGCATTTCCCAAGGCCACAGGCCAAATAGGGATGGTGCTTTCTGTGCAGCACGCGTCCCGTCTGGCAATTCCAAAGAATGACTGTGGACAGGGCAGGAGACAGGGAAAGGGCCAGGCCGGGGAGGAGGTGGTGCCGGAGGCAGCGCGGGCCCCAGGCAGGCGGCTGGCACGGGAGGGCTGGGCAGGGGCTGTGCTGCCTCCGGCGCAGCTCAGCACGAATGGGCAGCGTGTCCTTGCAGGCTCCATCCAGCCAGCGCCGGCACAGTGGGATGGGACTGGACGCTGCTGAAATACACCATGGAAGACGAGGTACGTGCACTTCCCGACTGCGTGTGTCACTGTCAGACACTACCCACACAGTTTTCAGGGCTGAGTGTTGCCCCAGACCCCCTCACGCCCTTGCTCTGCGGCAGACTGGGCTGGTCATTTGCTGCAACATTTACTGCAGTTGCTCATGGCAGCCTGTGCCCCGTGTGTCTGCCGGTATTATTCCCGGTGCTTCATAAAGTGCTGCTTAGCTGTACGCAGTCGCCTGATTTCAAGCCAGGGATTTGCAAGGGCAAGAGCCCTGGTGCAGTGGTACAGCATGTCCAGCCAAGAACCTGGGTCAGACAGCCCCTCCTGAAAGCAAACATGCTATTCCTGAGTCACGTAAATCAGCCCATTCCCCAGAGAGCCACATTCCCTGCTTCTCTGCAGCCCTCCTGCTTTTCCTGGCTCACACTGTGTTTCCCCTCAGGAGAAACCTCCTGGCCGACTCCTATTCCTGGAGTACGTGGTGCAGACCCTGGAGGATGATTTGCAGCAGAACCTGAGGCTGCATCTCCTGCAGAAGTCGATTGCCAAGAAAGTGCTTTCCTGTGACATGTGCTTCAGCAACGTCAAGTAAGGACACTCCAACTCCCCTGCACCTTCCGAACAGATGCTGAGAGGCAGAGGCTCGGGGAATCTGTGTCAGGATTTCAGTTCTGACTTTCCAGGAAACAAGCATGGGAGACAGGAGGGAAAAAAAAGGATTAGGGCACAAGTGTAAAGAACAGGAGGGGATAATGACAGCAAACCATTAGAGATGATGCAAAAAAAAAAAAAAAATCCAGCCACAGCCTAGCAGGCGTTTTCCCAGGAATTAGATCAGATTTGCATTGCTCAATTCTGGACTGAGGAGCCACTCCTGTTGACAAGCATATAAATCTCGGGCTGCTCAATAAGGCTATTCCCCAGCCTGTGAAAATGTGCAGGGCACATCCTGCCTCCTCAAGGTCTTTCCTTGGGCTGTGAGCGAAGCGTCACAGCACAGCTAAGCCAGGCATCTCCACTAACGTTGCTGCTTCTCTCCCAGGGATGTGGTTGAATGGCTGGTGGCAGCAGTTACGGGAATTGGGTTCTGCCAGCCCCAAGAGCAGCCACAAGGAACGACAAACCCCTCAGCAGAAGCGAGGGCCGAAGACACCGTCCAGGCAGAGGTGGCTCCACCAGCCTTCTTCTCCCAGAAGTAAGCCCTGAAGTCCTGGCTCCTCCTGTTAGCTCATGGGGCCCAAGGCAGGCAGAAGCCAGAGTTTCCAATCAGGGAAGCCACCTTGTGCCCGTGTACCTGCCTGAAGGCATCTGCAGTTTTCCTCTGGGACAGACATAGATTTGGTGAGTGAGAGATCTGCTCAGCTGCCAGGGAGCTGGCTCAGTGACCCTGCTGCTCTTACACACACTGTGCAGCCAGAGCCCTCAACTCACACCAGGGACAGCACAGGCTGCCCCTTGAGACCCCATCAACACCACAGGGGCCTACGTGTGATCCATTTGAAAATTAGCTTTTCTTCCAAAAGCATCAGATTTAAACGTCGGGGGGAAGGGGGCCGATTAGGGAGCTAATGAATCTAACCTGCAAGCTCTCCCTTCGTCCCTCCCTGCGAGGTACCCATCTAAACAGGGGGCCATCCCCTGCTTTGCTCACAAGCCAAGGGGTAGTGTCCCCCAGCACTGACTCTCTGTCTAACCTAGGGTGATGCTCCTGCTCCAGCGGATGCTGTCCATCGCCGTGGAGGTGGACAGATCTCCCAACTGCAGCTCCTGTAAAATTGCAGATGTGATATTCCCTTTTATCCTGAATATTCCTCTGAGGAGCCAAAGGTAAGATAAGCAAATACGAGGCAGCATATGCCTTTGTGGGCAAAACTTTTCCTGGTTTACATCCAAATCTGGAGGCACAAAAATACAGGAATAGAAAGACTCATTTATGACCCCGCCAGTGAGAATATGGCTGTTGGACAGAAAGATCCTGTGGGGGTGTAGCAGTGATAACTGAATGCACCTCCCCAGCTGGTGCTTTGCTGAGAACTGTTGATTCTCCCACCTGTTAAAGCTGAAGGACTTTACAACTGCAGAGTTTTAAAAAGCAGGGCTCAGTATCAGCACAGTCACTTGCTGGTAAACACGCCACTGACTCCCAGGGACAAAAAGCAGCTCATCAGCAGTGTGACGCAGTCCCTACAGCTTTGCCTTGATATGTTTTTTTGTTTTTTTTTTTTTTTTTTAATTCAGTAGTAAAAGCAGTGTCTGCAGCCAAGGCACCAGACCATGACTAGCTCAAGTGTAGCCATTAGATCACTAGATCAGCAGACATTTCAAACCCCTGCTTGCCAACCCTAGCAGGCAGCTCACTCAGATCCTTTAGCACAACTCCCTCTGAGCACACACTGGGATTTGCCTAATCAAGCACAACTGAATCTAACCAAGCTGTTGCTCATCCCAGGACAGATCTGCTAGATCCAGTTGGCAGCTGAGCCCACTTCACGCTTGCTTGGCTGTGCTTCCTGCGAGCCAGCAGGAATGGATCACATCCACACAGGCTGTGGGGCAAGGCAGCCAAGCTCCTTTCACAGACCATCCCGACCTCGAGCTGTCACAGGTCAGACTTAATGACATTGACATATCTGTGGCCAAGCTCTATAACAAAGGTCTTCTTTGTATCATATCTGGTGGACAGCCCCCTGTAGCCACCCTCCATCTGTGCAGGAGCAGCATGAGCAGGACACAAGGAACATGCGAGAGCAGTTGTTCCTCGTGAGGCTGTGCTGTCTCTCCTACAGTAAATCCCTGTGTCTTTCAGGGAAGCCTTCTTGAACACCATGGACAGCCAGCTCCTGCGCTGCAAAGTGCTAGAGCTGATGTTCCAGCACAGCTGTGAAGTGCCCACAAACATGCCCTTGTCTCTGGCCAAGATCCTTTATTTTCTGAGCCACTCCGTGCTCCTGCAATACCAGGTATCTAATCCATCCTCTCCCTTGTGCTTTTTTTCTTCCCCTTTTTTTTTTTTTCTCCTCACAAGAAAACCTCTTCTAATAACCAAATACTCACTCCTCTCATAGGAAGAAACAGCAATTTGCGAAAGATGGGATGAGATGCTGCAGTACTTGACGTTGCTGCTGCTGAGTTATCAAAACGTAGTATTGGGTAAGCAGCCTGTTATGACCTTAATGCACACTATCTAATCAAGACGCTGCAGCAGGACAGACCAAAACATTCTCTGCATCTGAATTAACTCACAGCCACCTAGTCTGAGGAAGATGATGCATCTCAGTCTTTGCTGTTAAGTATTCCCAGCAGCCGAGGTTAAGGAATGATAAGCCCTGTAGCCAGGGCTACAGCAAGAAGAAAGCACAACCTGTTTTGCCAGGTTTAATCCTTAAGAAATAGCCTACTTCCTAAAGGATCAACTACAGCATTGGCAAGTAGGCAAAGAGGTACTTTGCACCAGCTTTGTCCAAGCTGCACACAGAACGAGTGGAAGAATAGGCTTGTCTAAGAGAAAAGCAGAAGGTGAAAGGGTCGTCAAGTCAGGGCACACGGAGCACTTACTGGGAAGGGAGCATCACTCCTAGTAGCACTGGAAGAAGCAGTTTTTCTGACCCCAGCAGAATGGGGGCTTAAAGGGTAGTCCCTAAAATTCAGTCTTACTGAAAATTGCTCGAGTCTTCTCCCACCCTCAGCTACTTGAGCCCAGGATAAGGTTCTCATGGAGTCCTTGAAAGGACCCGACAAACCAGTGGGCAGAGTCCTATTCCTCCCTTGCTCTCCAAAGCCCTCAGAAGATCACTCTAGTTGAGAAGCTCTTTAGAGACTATTTTCTCCAGCTAGACAGTTGTCCAGTCTGCCACTAGCATAAAGGGAAACTGTTGCAGCCCCCTTCCCATTTCTTGGCCTCTGCATGTGCCACCAGGAGTTGGCACTTCCTTCTTCCACCTCCCTACTCTTGTCGGGAAGTGCTGAGGCTCCGTAGGAAAGGACCTGCACGTTGTCCCCGCCTGGTTTTCACCGCAGGGCTGCAGTGCCTGGGACATGCTGCTGTCTGTCCCTTAACAGGTCACACGCTACCCTTTGCCTTTTGCCTCTTGTAGGGCACTTACGGAGTGCACTCAGCGAGCGGATGGACTTAATAATTAAGAAAGCCAAACCCAAGCTCCAGGATGATGATCACATCACCCAGCTGGACATTCACTTGAATGTAGAGAACTTCCTCGGCCGACTGCAGCAGGTCTTGGGGGAGGAACCCTTTCCCCAGCAGATCAAGGAGAAAGTGCATATGCTCCAGGAGCTACTCCTCATCAGCACCGTTACGTGATAAGAGACACGTGCTGGGGCAGGGGACTCCTTTACAAGCTATGCAGTCAAAATCCTCAGTTTTGCACTGCAACCTCAACTATCATCCACTACACAGTTTTGTTCATACATTTCTATGGAAAAAATCTTTGATTTGCCCAGGCTTAGACCATCCTTTCAAACTCAACTCTTGTCCTAGAGTTTTACAAGGCACTTTGTACACTTTTAAAAAATAAATTATTTTTGTATTTGCTGAGACTCGTCTGTCTTGGTGCCAGCTCTGTTTAAAGGAAATGTTCCCACCTCCTTGTTAAGTAGAACCTTAACCCCACGCACCAGCAGCAAGAGGCCTGGCAGGGAGTCAACAGCTGCTTTATCAGCCCTGACAAACACCACGGATCTCCATTCACAAGAATTTTATTTTCTTGTAACAAACAGAACTGGACACAGACGTGAATACAGACTATAAATAAATTACTGTCAAACCAGAGATTCTCTGATTGCAAAGGTGTGAATGATTAGTGACAGTGACAACTATGTGGTTGGGTGGGAGACTTTCAACACAATGCGCCTCTGGCATTGCCGTTGAAGCGGAGCCACAAAACCTGCTTCTTCAGAGGGGGATCCCAAGCAGGTAAGTACCTCGGCCACTCACCCTAGGCAGCAATACTCATTTTGAGCAGGCAGCAACCCCAGAGCTCATTGGTCACCTCTCTCTAACGTGCGTGTAACATAAGAGCCTCTGATGCCCGATGCAAGACTACCCCCTCACTGCTAGAGAAACCTGCAGCTGCCCAAGGGAATGGTGCAATAAGGGGATCAAGAAACAGGAGACCTGCTTGCCACAGACAGAGATTATTCCCATCCCTCCTTACATTGCTCAAGGGATTTGATGGTACACAAGACTTGCTTTCCCAATTTTCAGGACAGGAATAGCAGGTGCTAACCGTCCCAGCAATTGTTTGCAAGACTAGGCTAAAAAGTAATATAAAAAAATACATAGCTCTAGCAATATAACCTGGAAGAATGTTTAGCTTTAATCTATGCCTCAATCCTGCCCCAGGCTGGCAAATTGCACCTAACATTGATGAAACAGAAGACCCTATTTGAGAAGTGTCCCGGTCTAATGCACTTCTACGCATGATTCCTACAAGATGCTAAGAATCTATCAAAAAGCCTCCAGAGCATCAAAATTACTGCTAAGGGAGGCAGGAGACTCTTGTTTTGCATGAATCTGAAAGGAATGAGGAGGATTACTCAGCTGAAGCCAATTCAACTCCAGTGTTTCCAGCAATGTTGGAGGAACATTAAGAGTTACAGAGGCATTTGTTCTTCCTCTTTACTGCCTTAGTTCTGCTCCTTGACTTCCTAATAATAGTGATCACTGCCTTGCTTTTCCTTTAAAAAAAAATCTAAGAAGAAATAAATAAGCAGAGGGTGTGAAATATCATAAAGTGACACTGAAAAACAAGAGAAGTCCATCCTTAAAGTTGTCCTACCACATTCCCACAGTAAGTTCTTTCAGTCTGTTAATGGTCCATTTTATTCCTGGTTTGTTTGCCTCGTTTTCTGCTGGTGTTTGTGTGTGCCAGTCAGAACGATGGTCCTCCTGAGGATACTTCAGCACGGAGCAGGACAAGATGATCACACTACAGGTAGAGAAGCCAGTCCACTCGCACACCACAAGGCTGTCCTTTCCCACAAAACATGGTTCAAGGTTTGACTGCAGTGTTCTGGACTGGGAAGCAGGTCTCCCCGTGCGGCCTGGCACACAGAACCAGAGCAGACACAGCAGACAGGCTGGTTTACGCTGGGTTAGTACTAGAGCAGGAGTTTCTCAAAGACTCGTTCAGGGTTGGCTTTAGAGGAACAGTGAGCTGTCTCCTTTGCTGAGATGAAGAGCTGGAAGAGACTTTCCTATTTTACTGCAGCACAACGAAACGGGGAAGCAAAGCCTAAGACACTCCTTAATCCACTAAGGACACCGGGAGCATTCTTCTCAGAACCCCGTTGGAGTGAGAACATTGAGATCCCGAGGTTTGATATTATGGGAACGTGGAGATTGTTTCCTCCCTTCTGCGACTGGAATGTCCATTTTGGGTGGCTTGAAGGTCACTGGATCTTCTGGCATCCTAGTAGCCTGGGCACGCATCAGTTCCATTGGGGATGGTTTCTGGGCACCCTTATAGGATTGGATGGTAAATCCTCCTGATGGAGGGGGAAAAAATACAACAAGTAAGAGCTGGGGAAATCAGCCAAGCTCCTTTCCACTGCTGCGAATGCTGAGCACTCAGCACTACAGAAAAACCTATGCAAGTCCCAGAAACCTTATGTTACTTAAAATCTATTCCACATCCGGAGCTGACACTTCCAGTTTAGATTCCACGAGACAGAGAAAGCGGCTGAGCAACAGGCTGTCACCTTCATACCCTGATCTTCACTGCAGCTCAGTGCAAGTGATTGACACCTACAAGCCCTCAGCTAATTTTTTTTTTTTAAAAGAAGCTTTACTTTTAGGTACAGAAACGGTTTGAATGGCACATGTGCACAGGGTGAAATTACAAGGGAAGTTGGAAATAATGCTCCAGATGTAGCCACTGATTTTGCCACCTGACAGTTCACCCCTAACTCTTACAGTTTAAGAAATCTTTGAGGACATACCTGGATCATTGGTGGATTTCTGGATAGCTTTGGGTCCAAAAAAGCTCCATTTTTCAGATGCCAATCTGTCCCCACCAGCTTCCATGGCAACAAAATCTGAGCCAGTGATAGAAGCAGAGGCTCCATGACTAAACCAACCCCTAGGGAAAAAGTCATTAAGATGCATGAAACATGAAAAGAGTAAATATTTCAGGTGGTCCCATTGTGACAAACTCTCCCTGCAGCTATCAGAGGCAATTTAAACGATCTTTTAATAAGCTTGTTACCACCCAGAATGAAGCTATATCGAAGTTCAACTTTCAACATGATCAATTCTATCCAAGTACGGATCAACAAGCTCTCAATTTCACCCTCTTAGACCCCTATGGGAATAGGGTTATCTGAGTAACTCCCACCTCATCCTGCAGGAAACCAACCAAAGCAGTAGCCTGCCAGGAACAAGAGTACCTGTTTTTATGCTTGGGAGAGGAGTGGGGAGTGCTGCTCGGAGTGGACTGAGCGGAAGAAGTCTGCTTGTCTTCTTTCGTCATCTCTCCACTTTGCATTTTTAACTTCTGTTACGAGAGGCAAGAGAAGCACAAAGGCAACAGGACTTTAACAAGAGGCGTAAAGAACAAACAGGTGATTTTTAAGTCTTACTTCACCTAAAGCTTAAATCCAGTGTTACATCACACTGTATACAGACCAGATTTGGTATAAGACGTGTAAGACCTACTGGGCCCTGAGAACTTATCCGTGGATGACAAGACGAAAACATTGCTCTAGAACGCCTTCAGATGAACTGCATGTTAAGGATATGCCTTGTCATTAAAAAAAAAAAAAAAGAAAAAAAAAACCACAGGAACAGGGTGTGCGTAACAGGCCATTAGAAGTAACAGACCATTAGAAGTCGTTCACACAGTACAAGCTGAACCTTGAAGAAGTCACTTGAAGGGCAGTTACAGTTCAAACAGCGAGTACACAGGCACTTTCGCAGACCGTTTCCTGTGTCTATCCAAGCCACACTAATGAAATTCACTGACAACATTGTTACTGTGACTTTGACCTTGCAAGAGTATATTCAGAGGATTCAATATTAATAAACTCTAACTACAAAATTACTGCGAGCAACTGAGTTTATCAAAAATGCATTGTTTTAAGACCTTTAAGTCTTCATCTGGAGTTAGAGCCCTATTTCATTTCCCAACTTTCACACTGGAAATGCATAGGTTACAAGTGTTACCATTCTACTTTGCTCCTGGTTGTAAAATACTCAGACTAGCACTATTACTCAAGAGCACCAGGAATATCTGGATTCATTACAAGAGTCAAATGAGAATTGGCACCACTCAGGCAACCATGAAGGGAGCTCTAAGTTCAGTCTACCCATCACTCTTATCTACTACTGCAAACATCTAATAAAGAACAATCTGCTGTGCTTTGCTTCTTAAAAACCCATGTGGAAAGTAGCATGGAGAGAGAAGAGGGAAGTTCAAGATCATCAAAATAAGCTTTAGAGTGGGTTAAAAAGTCAACAGGACCTTTACAGTTCTAAAAGTTACTTGCTTCAGGGATGAGACTGGCAAGCAATTCATCAAACGCCTTGATTTTAAAGTGTACTTAAAGTAAGAGGCATTCTCTCGTCCTCACACCCACCTATTAGCATTGCTGAGCATTAGGTAAGCTGGAGAGTGCCTCATTCACCTGGCAAATACCTCCTTCCTTTCAAAGTAGTTATCACAGAAAGAAAAGAGCAAGTGCACTGGACACCTTAAAAAAAAATTCTTTTTTGAAAGAAAGGTTTTGAGCTGGCAGGTCTCTTCCAAGTCTTAACAGAAAAATCACGAGAGAAACAAACACTCCTCCAGAGACAGACCTGATACCAGAATTTGCCAACAAATTCCAGAAAAGTAGTGTTTTCTGCAAGTTAACCATTTAGAGACAAATCTGGAAAAAACAGCCGCAACAGTCAATTGCTGGGCAAGATTCAGGAAACTAGACTCTGTATGGTGACCTCCCCACTTTGAAAGAAGATTTTAACAGTCTGAAGTAACCGTGAGACATGGCACTTTGTTTCAGAGGAAGTCATTTGCTTCAATACTGTAAAGGCTAATCCTAATTTTAGAATAAAAACAGGCACCTCTTTTACAAAAAGCTGAAAGCCATTGGAGCAAGGAAGTTAACAAGATCGAAAAGTTCTGTCACCTGAGAGGCATGATGCCAGTATGCAGCCTGCAAACAACACAAATGCAGAACACAAGCGGTATGTCTTACATGGACTGCCTCGGCCACTCGGTGATACTCGGTCTCCTCTGTGGTGAGGCCTTTGTGGGGAGTGTAGCCAGCATCTCGCAGCCCTGCCTGCTGCTCAAAGCGTTGAATGCTCTCCTGAGTCTGCTCTAGAATGAACAAGAACACATATTCACACGGCAACACGACCACATGACTGACAAGTGCAAAGGCAGCTCGGGCAGCCAAACATAAGAGCCAGTCAGTTTTCAGCATTCATACCTACACGTTGTGATTGTGGACAGAGGAGGCAAGATGAAACTACAGAGTTATTTTGACTTGAAAAGTATCCTGAGTCATGGAGCTGAGTCAGAGGAGCAGTGATTGCTCCCAAACCACAGCCTGTATCACAAACGCACCACCTGTAATTAAACCCAGCTGGTCCAGGAAGCTGCATCACTCCTGACTAAACCTTCCTTAAATCTCAGAGACCCCCAACAAACTGAATATTTTAAGTGTCCTTCTATCAGCATAGGATGTTCACTCCCTAGCTAAGCCAAGAGCAAAATTAACAGGACATAGAGCACAACCGAAAAAGCTTAATGTCTCCTTTTGTAATAGATAATGACAGCACTACTCAAGCTGAAGTTATACATAATGCAGCATCTCAACAAGCACCACAAACGTAAGATTTTTACACTTTACCTTTGTCTATTTCAAAACTGCCTGAAGTTTTTCCTGGAATGTGTAGGTTAAGACTCCTGACTTCCTACTGCACAAGAACCTTCTAGGCCACCATATTTTTAACTAGACTATAATACTACATTAGACTGGAACAAAAGCAGATTTCCAGCAGGTCTGTATTTCTATATACTATTTGCGAGTATGTTGGTTATCTTGGGGTCAGAACAAGGAGTGCAAGCACAATATGTTCCAAAATGCTGTTCTAAAACCTCACAGTCATTGGAAGCTCTGCTTGGAGAAAAAGAAAAAAAAAGAAGACAAAAAAAGAAGCTTCAGATTCCAGCTGTTAAAAGAAGAGGCAATAGGGATAGGGCGACACATGAGCCTCTTCTGCTGCAAATGGGCGGGTGCTCTCTGCCCACATAACTGACCCAATTTAATTTTAAAACCTCATTATTTATATGAGCTTTAAAAGCAAGTGTTACTAAGACAGCTGCTGCTATTAACTAACATAAATGCCAGCAAGTGCTCCATTAGCTAAATATGCCAGCTCCCCACATCACTTTGGTTTAATGTAGAGCCTTGCTTATCAGTCAGTAACAGCAAGCTAATAAGTAAATGTATGGCAGGAGCAGCAGCACCAGCCCTTGCACTTCAGCTAAAAGGTGGTCTGGGCTGCAATGTCCTCTCAGCAGGTAACAGCCCCTGCTCTCATCTCTCCCGTCCAAACGCAGGGGCAGCAAGCGAGGCTTTTTACCTGGCTTCCTTCAGGAAACACTCTCCAAACACTTACATAGTTCAAGGGCAGAGTGAGTCTAAACTTAACCTGCTCAGGGACTCTGATCTCCCAGTCTCCCAAGGCACTACCCAGCTGGAGCAGACTCCTATGCCCATGTCCCACTGGGCACCACATGATACAGAAACGAGTGCTTACTTGTGAAGAGAGAGTTCATGATGACGTGGGTGGCCTTGGCCTTCACCACGGGTACCTTGTTCACACTTTCCGTGGAAGATGAAGGCGTTATGACGGGCGCGTTCGTGTGAGCGTCCCCCTCCTCGATCTGCACAGAGGAAGCAGGGCATAGTTTAAGGTGAGAAGGTACCTCCAAGGCCACATCTTTAACTCCCCAGAGAGGTACGAGAGCAAGCGGGAGCTAGCTGACATCCCAAGGAAAGATTGCTGGGCTGTTCCAGCTATGGCCCAGAGATGCATCCTGCCCAGTTTTGGCAATTAACTTTTAACATTTGAAATTATGCTGGGCTCAAAGCCAACAGGTTACCGGTCCAAGTATGAAAAGGTCAACAGGAAAGGAACTAGAACATGCCTGTTTCCACTCTCGGAACAAAAAATGGACTGCAAGGTCAAGCACACAGACTGCTCAGAACCACAAAATATCTACAAAATGACAGAACCGCGTGGCTTAGAGGCTGGAGTTTAGATTTTATTTTCTTTCATTTCTTGCATTCCCAGGTTGTTACTGGGAGAGTCACTAACGCATTTAATATACTTGGCTCTGCCACTGATCGGGACACCCTCGTAGCAAAGAGGAGCTTGCCAGAAAACAAGATATCCAAAGCAAAACAGACCCAAAAGCAACTGACCACAGGCAGGAGAGCTGTCTTTAGGTGTCAAAGCTCTATTCCGGGTGTCCTTTCCCGGAGGAAAGCAGAAGGCTCCAGAATGAGCTGAAAGGCTATTTTGCGGTTTAACCCCAAACGATGCCCGTTTATTCAAGGTCCGGTAAAGACCCCACTTCCCCTCCAACCTGGGGAGCAGGGAGGAGGCGGGAGGAGCGGGTCTGGCCCCTGGAGCATCCCCGCAGCCGCCCCACGCGGTTTAACGGCGCCTGCCCGCGCCCCCCGGCTCTACCTCCGCCAGCTCGCGGTACTTGCGCTCGGGGATCACGGGCTGCCTCCAGAGCACGTTGGCGCCCAGGTCGGCGGGCGGCGGCGTCATGGGCGCCGTGTCCTCCAGGGCGTCGTCGTAGCTGAAGGCCCGGCGGGGCACGCCGAGCGGCAGCGACATCCTGCCCGCCAGCGCTGCGAACAGAGGGGGCCGCGCTCAGCGCCGCGCCCGCCGCCAGGTCTGCGCTCTCGAGGTGCCTGAGCACGGGGGCCTCTCTCTTTGCTTCTGAGGGGGAAAAACACCAGAGCGGGAAAAAAAAAGAAAAAAGAAAAAAAAAGTGTGCGGGGATTAACTGAGCTGGAGCGCACTGGGGAGAACAGCGTTGAGTCCGGCCGGCCTGGTGAGTGCTTTGTTTAAGGAGTTTATTAGCAGCAGCGCGCTTGGCAGGAGCAGGGGCTTGAAGGGGAGTTCTTGCGCGCCCTAGTTTGTTGCGAGAACGGAAACAGGTTGTTTTCGCGCAGCGCGAAGGTATCGCGGCCCCTGAGCGCGTGTGCGCACTATGCGCGTGTGTGTCTCCGTGTGTGTGCGCGCAGCCAGCCGCCCCGAGGCGCGCGGCTCGCAGCGGCTGCGCG
>JAWLRI010000995.1:218999-236380 GCA_034781795.1 Crypturellus tataupa | reverse complement strand
CCGTAGCGGGGCTCTGTGGTGGCCGCCCCGCGGGAGTCGCCCGGGCCCCGCTCCTGGCGCTCCGCTGGGAACGGAGCTTCTCACGGCTACCTCGGCGGGCAGGAAGCTCCTGGTGAATAAGTCCCTTCCCCTCCGCAGGCGGGGAACTTCTTGGTCTGTTTCGGCCACTTATTTAGTCTGGAGAGAAAAAAAAAAAAAAATCTCCTGTTGCTATTAATGAGAACCCCTGCCTGGTGTGTGAGCGGAGCGACCAGGGGGTGTCTGTAGAACACAGCTTCTCAAAAAACTGTTCCTGACTCTCGTGGTTGGGTAATAGCTATTGGGGGAAGGCCAGTGTGGCTCGGAATGACCTAATCTCGCTATCTCCTGCATAACACATGCTGAGTGACTTCAGCCGTGTTTTGCCAAGTCCATAGGCCTGTGTAGCAGCCAAATAATTTTTAAAAATGCTTTTTTTTTTTTTTTTTTTAATAGAGGGAATATTATGTTGCAGTCAGAGCTGAAATACTTTGAGCTGCTCAGTGGAAGGTAATTAAACTGTTGCTGACCTATGAAAACTATGGTCAGGTGTTCTGTGTTTGTTTCCAAATTGCAGGGCATTGCATGAAGCTTCTTGATCACTTTTTTTCCCCCTCCAACAAATGTATCTCTTTTTCAAGGGTGTTTTTTCTAATTTTATTCCCTGTGTTCATCTGAGGCATGTGGTCTGCCTTTTTTTTTTTTTTTTTCCCCTCCCCCCCCAACCTCTTTTCTTTCCAATACAATTTAACTATAGAATTACAGTGCTTAAAGGGATTTCAGAAGCATCTAGTCCTGCCTCCTGCTGCTGAGATAGGAGCAGGTATTCCTGGTCATTCCAGATGCTTATTTGCCTAATCTTTGTGTTTGACACCTCTGAACAAGGGGGTTCAACAGCCTTCTGAAGTAATGAGCGTACAGTGTTTCTGTATGGTTAACCTTTTGCTGATATGCCATCTAAACCTGTACTGCAATTTAAGCTGATTGGACAGTCTTAACTTACAGTGAAACGTTCATGAAGAGCGCTAGCAATTACTTTCTAGGTGCCAGTGTTTCCCTGGTAAGTGCATGAGGTTTAAAAGACTGACTTGTGCCACTTAATGTGGTTAATGAACATGTAAAAATCAACCTTGAGGCCTGTTTTCTTCAGTGTGGAGTGTCACAATACTTGATTGTCTGCTCTGTCTGGACAGATAGGGCCAGCTGCGCTCATCAGGTTCACAGCTGCTATTTTCAAAGCCCTGTGGGCAGCAGTGGAACTGTAAGGAATTGTGTCCAGTTTCTCATGCTACCTGGTGCTGCTGTGAGTATCAGTCAAGGGTGCAGGAAGCTTTGGAGAGGGGAGGGAAAAGGTTTCAAAAAGGGACTCTGTGCTTTGGTCTAGCTTTCTTGTGAGCTCTGTTTTGAAATAGGAGGGGGTTGAGGGAGAATCTTTTTAAAGAAAGGAAGAAGTTTTGCAGCTGAGCAGAGCCTGATATGAAAGATGTAATGTCAAAGGCCTTGATACCAGGAATCCCTCATTCATCTGTAGCCTAGAGGACTAGCTTTTCCCTGTGGCTATGCTATGGATGGATGCCACTGATGAGGTCTATCTCCTGTATTACCTTTATGTTGCTATAGAAGGTGCTTGGACACGTGCCCCTGTTTGCTGCTCTGGAACAGGCAAGTAAATCGGTTCACCTGGAACAGTTTTTGTTTCCGTAGCTATCTGAGCAACTCTGGATTCTTTTGAATAGCCTGTGCTGTTTGGAGAAGACTTGCATCTTGCTAAATTTGTACGTTGCTGCTGTTGCAGAGCCCACCTATAGTTAGGAGATTTCAAAGGTTTCATGGTTTCACGCCCTTCTGTCATTAGAGGACACTTTTTGCATGTTTGAGGGTTCTTTTCCAATTTCATTGCAATGCATGATGATAATAAATTTCTGCAATATTCTGCAATTAGAAAGCATTGTCTGCACAGAAGGCATACCAGTACAATGGAAATAAAGCAGGAAAATAGATTAAGAAATAAGGGAGTATAGATAACTAAGGTGAAAGAAACAAAAGCAAAAAGTCCTCAGTAGCATTTCAGTTAAATAGAGAATGAAACAGAAAAAGATGGAGCTAGAGCTGTAGATTGGCATTTACCCAGCAAATAGCTGTTGTGGTTGAAGATACCATCATTTTGACTTTTTATTCTACCTCTGCTGGAAATGGCTGCCCCTCAGGTAGAGGTGTAAAAGCCTGTTGTCCTGTTCCAAGTTAGGTAGGCTGCTGTGCAGTTTAAACAGATACTGGGCATTAATCTTCCTGGTCTTTGCCTGACATGTTTGGGAATACTCATATAAACAGCTCTGCTGGCAAAACTCTAAATGTGGCAGCTCTTTTGCTTCACAACAGACTGGCATAGGACTGTTACCTACCACCCTGCTGTGGTAGGTTAATGTGGGGAGGGTGACATACCAATATGGAGAGATAATTGGGATAAATATGGAATAAAAGCAACAAACAGCACTCCTGCATGCTTTCAACCTCCCATTTACTGCCGATGCATTGTCTAATATAAATGAATAAAAGCATTTGAATTTTTCACCCGTCAAGGTTTGGCTGCCTGACATCTGTGGGGAGAAACTGGATGTGAATAGCTTGAAGCTGTGGAGATGTGATTCCATTTGGGAGACGGAAGAAAAAGCAAAGCGGCTTTTGAATGATCTCGTTATTGATCTGTGCCCATTATATTTGGACTGGTATCTACTGTCATTAGGGTATGCTAATCTAAAGCAATGCAGGACTTTCTGCAAAGAAGGGAAAAAGTTAGCACTCCTGATATCATTTTTAACTCATCTGGAAAAAAACAGAACGTTCAAGGCAGAAAGCATCTCTAGTTGAAAGAGATTGGAAGAAATAAGACACTCCAAGCAGCTTTTCTGTGTAGCACACTGCAGATCGATCAAAATGCTCATAAATGCATTTGCTGTAATACTCTTAAAAGAAATTCTAATGGTAAAGTGTGGGGGTTTTTGTTTGCACCCACCCTGCCTTCCTGAAGTCAGATGTTCTTTACCCTTGGAAACATAATTCTCTGGAATTTGGCAGTAGGCTTGGAATTAAGAACAGTGGCAGTTATAATTGTGTGGATTTGCATTTTTTATGCTGCATTTCAACATATGCTTATATCTGGGGAGGGAGCACATTTGTAAGTCCAGTTTACAAACTTTGCACACTCAAGGGTGTTAAAGGCCAAAGCCTTTAAAATGGGAAATTGCACTTTTTCCCTACTTCAATATTAAGAAGTCTTCACCATTCTAAGCAATATTGCAAAGGTAAGCAATAAAAAGAAATATTTTTAAAACTAGTTACAATATGTTTTGGGAAGAGGCTTCACTTTTTAAGAATGGTCCTTGAGAAGGCAGTGCTGAATATTTCTGGCTCATGTGCTTAATATTATTTTTTGAAGACTGTTATCCTTTGTGTTCAGGTTAGAACTGCATTTATTTGGAGGCTTACATTTTAGAGCATGCTAATTCACTGGAATTAGTTTTATTTTTTCTGCTTTATCTTTTTATTTACAGAATCAGTGCAAGACAGGTGCTCTGAGGCATATAACTAGTGACTGACAAGATAGCAGGAAGCTGGTAGTTAGTAATTAGATTTGAAGATGTTGTTCATTCCATTAACCTTAAAGGAAATTAAGAATATACTCATCTATCTTCTGTTTGAATAATGCAATTGGTAGAATGGCCCTGAGCTTCACAAGAAATGCTGCAGTTTGAAAGGTGGGAATGATATGTTGCTTCAATTTTCTAACCTCTTTCTGTGGCTAAGGTGAAGTAGTAACTGAAGGTGCAGAGATAATGATGTAAAGTGGTTGTTGAGTGATAATGAACAGTATCACTGTTTACCAGGAAGCATCATTTAAGCTGACAGTTGAACTGTATTCAAGCTGCTCCTTATATTGACTGCAAGTTATTTGGAAAATGTCTCTCAGACCATCTGGGAACTGTAGTGTTTCTATCTGGCATCCGGGTGGCTTTATTACTTTTGTTGGGAGCAACTGTATCGCAGTGCTAAGGAAAGTGTAAATTTAACTGTGCTGAAAAGTGCCATTGTAGAAGTGTGTGAGATCTGATGAAAACTGTACCTGTCACTGTAATGACAGTCAAAGCAGTGAAGTTGGCCAAAAGTAGTACATGTCTATGGGATGGACTTGCTTTTAATGAGCACTGAATCTTTGCAGTATTTACTTGTTAATAGTTACATAGCACTGTTACTTCATCTGCTTTCTGACCTAAAATTGCTACTGCATTTTGTGTAGTTTTAAAAGGAGAGTTCAATTGTGAAGCCCTGTTAATAGTTCCTAGCAATAATTCTTATCTTTAGAGACAAAGGTGTGAATGAACTTCGAAATCATTGCCGACACCAACAGAATTTCTGAGGTGCTGAGAAACAGTAATCAGAAGACTTACAGTGCATGCATTTCAAAGATCTAAGACTCCATGATTAAACAAATCACAGATGTCTTTTAAAAGATATTTTATTTTCAGGCAGACAATTAATGGTTTTTCATAGGAGTTCGGGGTAAAAAAAATCAGACTACAAAAATGGAACTTTCTGCAATAAAGCAAATATTGTAAGATGCATAAGCTAAGATGCTAATAAAGAAATTGCTGATAAGCAAAAGTGTTCTGGCAGCAAAACCTAAGTTCAGTAAGCTTCATGTCTTGTGTGTAATTCATTTGAAGTAGAGTGTTCCAGTGCAATGTGTGCTGCATTTTTTTTTTTCAATAAATATTTACGTGCCATTGGGCAGGAACTGAATCTGTCTATTAAATGGTGACAGTCATTGCATTAACCTCAGTAATGCTTTGAAGAGTCCAGTTCTGTGCTGCAGATGGAGCAATGATTCTTGCTCAACAGGTAGTGTTGAAAGGAAACTAAAGATGTTTTCTGCTGGTAGATTATGGAGAGGGTAGACATACAAAGAGAGTTCATCGGGGAAAAAAATAAACAAGAGCAGCTTAAAAGTAGCAGAATCCTCACTTGAGCCCAGCTGTTGAATAAGGTGTCTGTCCATGATGTGACTTCAGATTGGAAATAGCATGGGGACATTTGGGGTGGTGGGGGTGGCTTAGGTGCACCATCCTTCTCCAATACAGAAATTAAAGTCTCAATTTGGCATATTTTGAAATGGTCAGACAAAACTTGTCAGGACAGGCTGAAAATCTTTTAAATGAGGCAAGAAATTGAGATGAGGGTGGCAGACAAAGTGGAGTGGGAGTGCTAAGAAGGACTGAAGCAAAAGGTGTAATTTAGGCTGCCCAAAAGGATTTATGTCAAGTTAGTGCTGTGTTTATTGCGAGCTGTCTCCTGCAGAAAAGCAGTGCTGTGTCAGGTGGCAGGTGTGGGGAACAAAGGTTCCCAGGTTTGCAGGAACTCGGTGCAGGGCTCTGAACTTCAAGTCTTGTGTATAAGAGTCTGTGGAAGTGACAGCAGAGCAGGCAAGGCTCTGGGGCAGGTTAGTTAACATAATAGCGGCAGCACAGCAGGCTTCGTGTGTAGCAACCCCATGGCGTGTGCATGTGTGACTCAAGGAAAACGTCTACTTAATTTTGCAGTTCCGGGCCCTAAGCAGCTGAAGGAGATGAACCCGCCTCTTCTGTTGTCAAAGCACATAGCTGGGGACAAATTCATGACCTAGCAGGTGTCTTGAGAGAAATCCATGAAGTCAGAACAAGAAGTCTTGACTCTGGAGTTGCCTTGTCACAAATGACCTTGCTGAAGAAATTGTCATATTTTGGCAGGATTCTTGCATCATTCTGGCAGCAAATTATGGGCATATTGTTTCATTGAATTAATTGTATTGAGCATGACAAATTATCCTATCGTACCTTCTGCCACCTCTTATCCAGGTTAAATCATTTCTGAAAGTGTAACTATTTCTTGGCTTTCTGTTTTTCATTACAGGGAGGAAAAAAACCTCTCATTTTATTCCTTTGTGTTTCAAAATAAAACTAGGCCTAGCACTTGTTCTGCTTCCGTCAAAGTTCCTAGTGTTGTTAATGGTGTCACCTGTAATGAACATAACTTTTCCTGACTGGTTCAAATGTCTGTTGTTAAAAGGTTAGCAGCAGCCCACTTGTGGCTTTATTCTTTCCCATAAAAGTGTGTGCCTAGGCTTTGTGGTGATGGGTGCAATATGCAATCCTGAAACGTCTGCTGAAAGATTGGACAATGAGCGGTGCTGAGAGATGTATTTCTTTGGCACAGTGACAGGAATGTTCCTATCAGCAAAGATTTGTCTCTGTTTAAGAGATGCTGACTTGGCATCTCAAAATAATAAATACTGTCTGATGTTCTCTTGTGTGAAAGTTCTGATGGTTGGGGGTTAAATTTGCTGTCCCAAATGTTTATTTGAGAGCATGGAGACTCTAAGGTCTATGCGTGGGTTCGGGTTATGTTTCCTGTTGAAGGTGCTGCCTGCTTTAGATTAGGCTTCCTGCTATAGCATCTTCTGTGAAACTGGAAGGCTCTACCTTGAGCAGTGCTTGCCTGCTTTTGTTTTTAATCTCTGTTTGTACTTGCAGTGAAAGAAGCAATGATCTCTGTATGGTTTCAGAAATGCTTTGCCTGTGTTTTCAAAGGGAGTGCTTGAGGTGACATTTTAGTGCACCTACCTGCCACGCCCTCACAAAGTAAAAAAGCATAGGTGGTATCACCTGGATGGCTGCCTTGACTGGTCTGAATGCCGTTCTAGTTGCAGACCTCACACACTGAAGATTGTTAGAGTGCAGAGGCCTGTTTGAATTCAGCCACTTCTTTCTGTGTTTTTGGGGGTTAGCTCAGGTACAGTAGCTCCAGCTGTTCTGCTCTGAACTAAGAACAAACAGCTTAAAAAGCAGAGCTTCTTTCTAAACACTGTATTGCGTTAACTCCTCTTTGTGCTTAGGTGCTGCAAGGAGCTGTAAGAATGTAGCACTTCCCTGGCACTCACTCTTATCTCCTTCTTTAGGACTTGACTGGCATAGAATCCATGGACCAATGTCGTCACACATTAGAGCAACACAACTGGAACATAGAGGTATCATTTTAAAAATGATTTTTTTTGATTGTTGCCAAATACCTTGATTAAACTAGGGGATGGGAGGGAGAAGGATTTAAGGCTGTGAACAGTTGCTTAGTTGACACATTATTTAAGTTCTCATGCTGTATATGAGCAAGTGCCTTGAAAAAATTTTTTCCAGTGTGGAAATGGATGTTTATGTTTACAGGGGGTTGTGATGAGCTCTGCTTACCTGGAGCTTTGGCTCTGTGAGATGTTAATACCTACTGTTGAAACACAGTAAAGGAGTTTTCTGCCATCCTTCAGTGTTCAAAAATGCTCCCTTGCTCTTTCTTGTATCATAGGCAGCTGTACAGGACCGACTGAACGAACAAGAGGGTGTCCCAAGTGTCTTCAATCCCCCTCCCTCTCGGCCATTGCAAGTCAATACAGCTGACCACAGGATCTACAGCTATGTTGTCTCAAGGCCGCAACCAAGGGCAAGTTATCTTACAGTGGATTTTGTCACGTTCCTTGGATGATTTCTGTGAACAACAAAATCTACCAGCAGGGAAAGGAACTGCTTGCTTTATAAGCTGTTATCTTCTTTCTGAATGTTTTTATCCTCCTGAAAACAAAATGTCGGACTGTTCCTTCAGCCTCTTACTATTTTGGATATCTTCTCCCTTGTGCAATTTGTAATCTAAGACAGTTTTTTTTTTTCTCATACATATTTTTGCTTCACTGTAGTGAGTTGTTGATTGCTTCAACTGTAAAAAGGACCATCCCCTCCTTACTGCAGAGTCATAATCTTTTTTTTTTTCCCCGTTTAAGCCTCTGAAAAGCTGTCATTTTTATGGCAGAATAATGTATGTTAACTTCAGTACCAAAAACCACTTGCATTAACAGATCACAAACATTTTCACAAATTTTTACAAGTCCCTGTAAGACTCAGCACTATTAATTCTATTGTACAGATCAGAGCAGAGAACAAAACCATTGCTCTTTTACAGTAGCCACTGACACTGATTCTCAAAAATATGTTGAAATCTTGGAGTGAACAACATCAGTCACTTGGATTTCATTTGGCCTGTCCAAAGTCATGAAATGTTGCTGAAGGCTCTTTGTGATGGTGGGCTAGAGGACTAATTGTGCTTACATGTGTGTTTACTGGTGAATGCACTTGTCTTAACAGGTTTATTTCTGGAGTAGAAACTGTTCTAATTCTTTGTTCATAATTGCAGGGTCTATTAGGATGGGGTTACTACTTGATAATGCTTCCATTCCGATTTACCTATTACACATTACTTGATATATTTAGGTAAGTATCCTTTGGCTGTGTGCTGTCCCTTTTGTATTGATTGCATGAAGGCACAATCTAGCTTAGAGTTTACTGTACTTCTGTCACTTGCATCTCTGAGTCTAATCACACATCTGTTTTTCCTTACATATGCTCTTGTGGCTTTATGTTGCCTTGTGAAGTTCCTGTATGATTTAGTAAGAGGTGAAGCTTACTGCCAAGAAATGTCTATTATGGCTCTGTAAATATGGTTCTTATGATAACTAGAATTCTAAAGTAACGTGGCGCTATGGTTTGTGAATGCCAGGCAAAGGGGCTACAGAAGCAGTATGAATATTCTTGGAGAAACACAACTTGCTCAGAATCTTGTGTCATTGGACTAGGTGCTGTGTTAACATGTTTTAGTTCTTGCTTTAGCATAGACAAGATCAAACAAAAAAAAAAAAAAAGAAAAATGCATAATATTTTACTTGGCAAAACTTAAACTATAAATACATTTCTTTTTTCCTTTTTGGTGTCTTTTGCATCTTCCACCTTTGTTGCCCAGAAGGGCTAGTTTACCTTTCCCTTTTCTCCCTATGAATAATATAAAGGGAAAAGTTGAAAGGTGTAGGTCTCCAGCAGTTCTGCCGTCTGCATTATCTTGGCAGTTCTTCTGTTGTTAGTTTATTTTTTTCTTCCTTAAAGGCTTTTCCAAAGTACAGTATAACCATTTTTGTGCATGACTAAAATCAAACCAAGGCTGATACCTGCCTTACAATGATAGCTTTTCAGTATTACAAGAACAGCTTTTTCTTTTCACTTATTTGATTCCTAAAGTAGAATCCTTATCCTGCTGCTCTTTACACACTAGAATTGTCTGAAAGCAGAAATGTAGTTGTCAAAGTTAATCAGAACAGAACTCTGACTTTTAACAGCCAGTCTTTGACGAATTTCTTCAAACCTCATTGTTGGTGTGGCCTATGCCTAGAGCTTCAGAACCTGAAACTGGTAATCACACAGTTGTATTCAGAGAATGGCAGGTACTTGTTGAGGTCTGACATGAGATATGTGACTGGTTTTCTCTAGCAGCAGTATCAGTTTGGAGCAGGTGGCAGTTTAGGCTGTAATTACAGAAGTTCAAGAGATTCAGCTTTGACTTTTTTATCCTTGTAAATGCCAGTGACTATTTACAGAAAAGAAAACAATGTTCTTCAGAAAGTATAGTAAGCAGAATTTCCAGTGTCCTTTGCTTCCTTCCTAGGTTTGCTCTGCGTTTTATACGCCCTGATCCTCGTAGTCGGGTCACTGACCCAGTGGGTGACATTATTTCGTTTATTCATATGTTTGAGGAAAAATATGGGAGGATACACCCTGTCTTCTACCAGGGAACTTACAGCCAGGTCAGTGTCACATGTTGGTGCATAGATATTGATGAGATGGAGAGTGGGAATTCTGCCAAATGGTATCAGGGCCTACATGGCAAAACCACTTTTCATCCAAAAATCCAGTGTTTGTCTCCCAACCCTGTAACAGGGTAATGGAGATCTAGTGAACAAGTGTATTTGAAAACCAGTGTCTGCCAGGCTTGATGCCATGCCAAGCCTACAAAGTTGGAAAGCAAAACTGCTCTGACTGTTCCTCGACCGTCTGTGTGGCTCTGTAGCCAGCAGCTATTCTGTGTAATCCTGCCTTTGTTTTTCTAAGCTGACATGGTGTGCCAAAGTCTGTCCTTCTGTTCACCAACTCTGAATTGACTGCCTGGGCTGGTATTTGTAAAGCCGCTCCAGAATTTGGCCCAGGACCTCAAAATTTAAAGTGAGAGTCATTGAGGAAGTGAAGGGAGGTGAGGACCCCATATGCTAGATCTGGTTGATGATCTTTTTTGTAAGAGGGGCATTCCAGTAGGTACTGGCTCTTCTGCAGCTTCTTTCAGCCTAGCCAAGAGAAGGGCCTCTTGCAGTGCAGCCTGGCAGGCAGCTGGGTCGGCCCAACTCCTCAAATGCCAGAGAAGAATGTGGAGTCTGTATCTGTTCTGTGCTCCACAGTTCTTGCCACCTCCACAACTGTCTTGCCTGGAATCTAGACTTGAATCACTACGGAATGATTAGGCTACCAAAACTCAATGCCAGTTAAACAGGGAGCCTATTGTACACATTTTGCAGTCTTGTTAAGATATATTCTTGGGTGGGTGGAATCCAGAGATTGTAGATGCAGGGGAGAAAAAAAAAAGTTGTTTTGTCCAGGCCTGTAACATTGAGTTGACTTTTTTTTTCATTTTTCTGAAGATTGCATCCTGTATAGGGTAGAATAGCAACCTAAGCCTTACCTGCAGCGAGTCTGAGGGAGCAAGGAGGATTTGTGCTGCCATCTGAGTGTGGTGGGGGTTGCAGGGTCCAGTGTGTGGGGGGTGCACCTACTTTTAATCAGAATTTAGCATTCTCAAAAGCGACAGTCTGAAAGGAGTATTGAAGGTCATTGTTGAAGGTGAGAATTAAGTCTGAAGTCTGGTAGGCTTGTCCTCCATTGCCACCTCATTAAAATAACGTTATTGGCAGAGTAGTGTCCTGAGCAAATGCCACTGAGCTGCTTTTTGCAAGGCTTCTGTGCTACTTTACCTAAAGCCCTCACAACTTTACCTCCCCTGCTCTTATGCCCAAGGCACTGAACGATGCTAAGCGAGAGCTGCGCTTCCTCTTGGTTTATCTTCACGGAGATGACCACCAAGATACTGATGAATTCTGCCGGTAGGTTTGAGAAGAACTTTCCAAATAGTTGCAGCTACCATTTCATTTTAAATGCAGTTTCATTTACAGTGTCTCTTATCCTGTAGCAATACGCTGTGCATACCTGAAGTGATCACCCTCATAAACACTAGGATGCTCTTCTGGGCTTGCTCAACCAATAAACCAGAAGGCTACAGAGGTGAGTGTGCTCTTAATCTCAACTGTTCCATGCATTTCTGAGCACTGTTACCTAATTACTGTTTGCAGACGTTCAAGCTAATTTCAGTATGTGTGTGTGTTTTTTTTTTTTTTTTTTTATGGGAGTTGGTGGGTGTGAACCAAGAACTAAACTGAGTGCAGAAAATATGCAAGTAGCAGTGCCCTTAACAGTGGTTTATATTAGCCTGAGGCTAGAAGTGACTTTTTAGTTGCATTCTTCCTTCCTCAGTCATCTTTACACTCAGCCTTTCTGTCTCTTGGAAGACCTGGCCTTCCAGTGTTTACAGTAGGGTTTTGCTACAAGTGGAGACTCTTTCCACTGTTCTGTTTTGTGCTGCTTTTGACCTTTCCTGCTTATGGGAACAGAGGTTTGTAGTTCTGGTATTAAATTTGGATCATTCCTGCTTCAGCTGCCAGCTATTTGACATATTGACAGTGGCTTTCTAAAAACACATTTTTACAGCTGTTGAAATTGCTGCAAAACTTCGGAGTCATGGCTTGGAGAACTGGGCTGGGAGAGGTCTTGGCCTTTCATCTAGTCTGCAAGATTCCCAGATTTAGTTCGGAAGACTCCACTGGTGATGATGATTCTGAGCTCTGTGATATGGGGCGGAGTGTTAAGGAGAAGACAGTTGGCTACAAGGAGACTTTGCACCCCATTAGTCATTAATGAACAATAACTTAAAAGCCCCTAATCTGCTCTTTTCCTTGTCTTTAAGATAGTAAAACTATTCTGAAGTGCCCAGCATGGGGATTTTGCTGTCTTCCCTGTGGCAGTGTATTCCAGTGTCCAGCCATTCTTAATGCTAGCAAGTGCTTCCATGCATTTAGCCCATGTTTCTCTCTGCAGGTCAAACGTAAAGACCTGTTCTGAATGGATATTTAAAGAAATCTACTTCCTGCTTTAATTAGAAAAACTAGTTATTTGAAGATTTATTTTCCCTCAGTTGTTATGCTCCAAGCCATGTTGTTGCAAATGTATAGACTTTAGTCTAACATCGTGGAGCCTGAGATATTTTCTGCATTTGAAAGATAGTGGCTGCAGAAAATGCTTTTCCAGGCCCTTGGTGATGGGATAGTGTTTTTCTGGCCTTGGTGCTCCTTTTGGAAGGGCTGCTTATGGTGATGTTTGTGCCCATCTCCCAGTGTCCCAGGCTCTGCGAGAGAATACGTACCCCTTTCTGGCGGTGATCATGCTGAAGGATCGCAGGATGACAGTAGTAGGGCGGCTGGAAGGCCTCATCCAGGCTGATGACCTCGTTAATCAGCTCACATTCATCATGGACGCCAACCAGACGTACCTGGTGTCAGAGCGCCTGGAAAGGTATGGCCTGGAAAGCTGTGCTCTGGGGATGTCCCTCATGCAGACAGGCTCTGCTCTGTCCCCTCTTCTTTCCAGGCACATCATATATAGGTAGGTGGGTCCCTATCTCCTGTGCTGTGACAGCCTGTGGCGGCTCCTCGTCACAACGGGAGCATCGTTGTGAGACGCACTGTTCTGAACCAGAAATTAAGGATGCCTTTAATACCAGGAAGTTGATGTCCGAATGTGCCTAATGCTGAAAGAAGAGGGTAATAGCTCTATAGACCCTCGGTGTGCCATGGCTTTGGACACAGCTGCCAGCAGGAGCGAAGTGGGAGCACGGGCACTGCAGCCAGTCCAAGTGGTGCTGCACAGGCTGCATGTGTTGGGTTTTGACATTTTGCTGCATTACTCTTGGCGCTTTACTAGCACAAGCTCCAGTTACTGAGGATGCTGGGGCCTTGCAGACTGTGCCCAAAGCAAGGTGCCATCTTGTAGGCTACTCTCTTCCCCTTTTCTGTCCTACAGTCTCTGGGGTGGTTCCAGTAACATATTTTTGATGCTCATGGTTTCCAAAATGCACAAAGAATTATCAGAAGAAGGTAAAGCCATGAATGTGTGACACATTCTAAGCACTGCTTGTGGTATTTGCCTTCTCACTCAGTGCAGCTTCACTGAAGTCTTTGTGTAGACCGCTTCCCTTCTTCTTTAGCTTAAAGAAGCTTTCTGATGGCCAGGGACTGTAGAGAATAAGTCTGCCCTTTAGGAATGTGCAGTGCTCTGCACTCTGAGGAGCTACCAGATATCCCCACTCCTACGTGTTTGTGGCTTTTGTGCTTGAGCTGCATCCTCAGGTCTTCCATCAGTCTCCCTTGTATTAACAACTTCTGGCCCTGCTAGTCCTGACCACTCCCTGCTCGCTTTTGCAGGGAAGAGAGGAATCAAACCCAGGTTCTGAGGCAGCAGCAGGATGAGGCGTACCTGGCGTCCTTGCGTGCAGACCAGGAAAAGGAGCGCAAGAAGAAGGAGGAGCGGGAGAGGAAGAAGAAGAAAGAGGAGGAAGTGCAGCAGCAAAAACTAGCAGAGGAAAGACGGCGACAGGTGAGAGGGAGTCGGCAGCGTCAGAGAAGCTGCTACGTTCTGTTGGGTGCTTATGGCGTGTGGGAGTAGCGCCTGCAGTAGGGTTTTCCGGTCAGACTGGAGTTGCTAGTCCTGTTTGGGACTTGTCCATCTTCATCCAAGTCTTCCGGAGCAGCTGTGTTGCATGGGATAAGCATAAATGACATTCAGTGCATTCCCATTACTCCCACTCCCTTATTACTTTGCAGACGCTGCAGGAGGAGAAGGAGCGGAAGTCGGAATGCCTTCCCCCTGAGCCGCATCCCGATGACCCAGAGAGTGTTAAGATAATTTTCAAGCTGCCTAACGATTCCAGAGTGGAGCGGCGGTTCCATTTCACGCAGTCATTGACGGTGAGCTTGGGGTAGAGCTGACAGGCTTCCCAAACAGAGTAGAAAAGATGCAGGAGATTCTCCAGGTGGCTCAGAAAAGCTTTGACCCTTAGGCCTAGCTAAACAGTGACCTCTGCCTAGGGCCTTAGCAGGCAGATTTGTTCTTGGGTAAGGAGAGTGTTTTGTTTTTAGGCCCAGTTCCACAAATATGAGAAGAGAGACTAGAGATGGTGGGGTGGGGGAATGAGAGAAACTTTGTGTCCTTTCAAAAAAGCTTTGGAATTCTGTTACTTCCTATTAAGCAGAGGTATGGAAAAGGCAAAACTTGTACATGGTACCAAATACCCTATGGCAGGGCCTGTTTCATGCATGCTAAGAAAATGGCTGTCTTAACTATAATGCAGGGATGGTACAAATTCTGTAACCCCTCTCCACCCCCTTGCAATACTGTGAATGCAGTCTAGCTGTTTCACTGCTCCCCCAGCTGGTAGTTATTTCTGTGCTTCCTTCCCAGGTCATACACGACTTCTTGTTCTCCTTGAAAGAGAGCCCTGAAAAGTTCCAGATCGAGGCCAACTTCCCTCGCCGCGTCCTGCCCTGCCTCCCTACAGAGGAGTGGCCCAACCCACCCACGCTGCAGGAGGCCGGACTCAGCCACACGGAAGTCCTCTTTGTGCAGGACCTTACGGACGATTGACACTTTTCCAGAATACACAAATGGAAAGAGAAATTCATATTATTATTATAATACAATATTTTTTTTAAAAGACTGCATACAAACGAGGGATCAGAGACCATGTGGCCTGTGCCAGCCGTGCTGCGTGTGTGCCCTGGCGAGAGGAAGTGTGTGCATGTGCACATCCTCACATCCCCATGCACACAGCCATCCCCCTGTACTTGGAGGGCAGAGAGGGAGGGGAGCTGGTGTTACCCTTCCACCCTCCCTGGGGAGCAACAGGAATGGCAGCTCTCGGTAAATATTGCTTTTATTGACAATAATAATAAAACTCCGACAACCTGACATCTTGTGAAGATTTGATGCTCTGCTGCTCCTGAGAGCCAGCCAGAAGACTGGGCAGCTGAATGTGCTGGGAGTGGGGCAGGAGGGAGGGCTGGACAGAACGTTTTCAGCTTCTCTCTGTATAAATACCTTTCTTTTAATATTTTTTTTCTTGCTTTGTAATGACCAAAGGAGAATGGGATTGACTATAGTATTAATTTCTTTTTGATAAAGAGCTGTTTCAATTCTTACCCATGTGGGACCTTGCCCAGGGTTCTTAGCCTGCGTAGTGTAATAAACTCTGCCTCTAGCATGTCTGTACAAATGCTTTTTGGCTGTGCCACAAGCAGTGGTGCTGCCCTGCTGCAACTGAGGCTGGGGTTCCAGCTGTGGTGACACTGCAGCGAGTCCTTGCTTCCCCCTGTCGTTTAACCTAGGGCCTGCTTTGGGAGGGTGCCTTGAATCTGCTCCTGGGTGCCAGCAGAGAGCTCTAGGAGCATGAGACATGTTCAGTGTTTCCCTCACCTGGGGAGGGGGATACTGCTGTGCCTGAGACAGGAATTGCAGTGATTTGGGGTGGAAGAGAAATGCCCTTTGTTTACTGTGTGCAACTGTCCTGAGCCAACTCTTCTTAAAAACATATAGTTTTAAGGTATAGTTTTAAGTTATATAACTGGAAAAAAATATGTACCAGGTGAGCTACCTCAGGAAAAAGGCCTGCTGTACATCCCAGGGCCAAGGGACCATTCCACTGCATCCCCTCTGCATCTTTTTAATTGGAGAATGAGGGTTGTTTCATTTAGTGCATTGCGCTTCTCTGCATGAAGCACAAGAGAAGAAAAGCTAGAACCAATCTAGATTAGAGAAAACTGTGGTAGCTCTGCCTTGCTTTCCTGATGCTGATCCTCCTGTTCATGGTAGCTGCAGGCTCTGGGGGACGCTGCTGCCATGGTGCGTTCACCTTGAAGGGCTGAGGAACCGGTGGGCACTGCTCCTCCACCCAGCAGGGAGGGCAGGGGTCGCTTCTGCCCTGGCTGGGAGAGCTGGGCTGGGGAGGCGGTGCTGCCTCCTGGGAGCCTCTTGGGGTGTTGGGACCACCTGGGCACATGTGGCCCTAGAGTCACATGGGGCTGTGTTTCTGTGTTGGTGAAGACCATGGTGCAAAGGACAACGATGCGGGAGTGCAGGGGGCTGTGGTGCTGCTGCCCCACAGACGCTCTGAGCCAGAGCCCGGACAGATCTGGCCACCTCCCCTCTGCCGGTCCCGTCTCTCCTGCCCCTGGGGACCGCAACGGCCAAAGGCAGGGAGGGAGCAGCGGGCAGAGTCCCTCCGTGTCCTGCTTCCCGCACAGGGTGACACCAGTCCTGGCACCGCAGGCTGCACCCACGGGTGCCCCACAGGGACCCCACGGGCTGCCCGGAATCGGATACTGTCCCGCGGGCACCCGGCTGCCGCGGCCCCTTTCCAGACGCCGCAGACACAGAGGCGCACAGCGCGCTGGTATACATCATACATTTATTAGTGAATATCCCTCTCAAAATCAGCCACAACATTAAAAAAAATAATGATTGCACTACTTGGTCAAGCAGAACTAGCAACTTTCATTTTAAAAAAAGTACAAATCTGTTAAAAATTTCAATCAGTATAATACACATATATATAATACAACATACTAGTTATGTTAAATGCTACAAAACCAATATGATTCCAATGGAATGGAAAAAAAAAACCAAACACTTTTAGAGCTTTAAGAACCTTTTTTTTTTTTTCTATATATTAGCCTTTTTTCAAATACATACATGGGAAAAATGAGGTAACTGTAAAATGTGCAAGTAACAGAGCAAAAAAAATTATATATATATATTTATATATATATATATATATATATAAAAACTTTCTAACACAGAACACACGTCCTAGCACCTTCCGGGGACCCGCGGGGCGCGCGGCGTTCCCACCGGAGGGCCCGGGGACTGGTATAATAGAACAGTAAACAGTCCACTATCCCACCACAGGAAATCATTGGTAAACAGTGGTATCTACAGCGCAGTCAGCAATCACAAACACCCTAAATAATTGTTTTTTAGTACTTTTTTTTTGTATTTTTTTGTATTTTATTTTTAAATGATACTTTTAGCTGCTCATTGGAATAAATTCTGCAGCACACGAGCTGTGAGCTTTCGAGTCGCCGTCGAAGGACCGTAAGGCTTTCCTGGCTCCCTGGGCACCGCGAGGGCGGGAGGGGAGGAGGGGGCGTCTCCGGGGGCGCGGGGACTCCTTTGGTTCTGTCACTGCGCGAGGGACGGGGCGGGGGCCGGGTCCTGCCCGAGGGCACCGAGCCCAGCGGTGCCGCCGCCGCCGCCGCT
>JAWLRI010000995.1:184656-202664 GCA_034781795.1 Crypturellus tataupa | reverse complement strand
TGCGCCCAAGAGCGGCGCCGCCGAAACCGCGGGGCGCTCTGCGCCGTAATGCTCCGAGTAGCAGCGCACTCCCGGCTCGGCAGGCGGGGCGGTCTCGGGGCAGCCCCGGTGACCCCACTGGGGGGTCCCGAGGCCATTTGGGGTGCCCTGGATCCGCCCTGCTGCCCCTCATCCCGGTGTGGGGTCAGGGACCTGCAGGGATGGATGTCCCTTGGGGCCCCGTGCCCTCCTCGCTGCCCCCTGCAGAGGTGCCCAGCGCTCCCCACGGGCCCCCAGTTACGGGGACGAGGGGCCCGGGCAGCGCAGAGCGGGGGACCGCGGGGGCTGGGGCTGGCAGGGCGCTCGCCCCCGCCTCCCGGGCCTCTTCTGCCTGAGCGGAGCGGCACAATCCGCCCTTGTCCCGACAGCCCCAAGTAGGTCAGGGAGGCTGGGCCGAGCCCCCCGCCGCCCCATGGCGCAGGGAGCTGCCGGATGGGGACGCAGAGCCCTGCGCTCCCACCCCAGTGACCCTCCCACTGCAGGGTCGGTGCCCACCCGCTGCCCCAGTGGGAACCGCGTGTCCTCATACCAGGGGTTGGGGTTCACCCCCAGCACCCTCAGCCCTTTTGGGAGGGCAGCCCCCGCCATCCTGGGTGACTCGGGGCCCCTCCACGCAGCCCTGGGCCCTGCTGTGATCCTGGCACCTGTGGGGGATGGCAAGGGAAACTGGGGCTCTGCCGCCGGGAAGTGAGCACGGGGCAGGCGACCTCGGGATGATCTGGAGAAAGGAGGAAGATGAGGGATGAATTTCTCACGCTATAATTCCTGTTAATGATTGATGAACCTGCTTACTGCAGGAGGCAAAGGTCCCCCGCGGAGCCGGGGCGAGGGCGCAGGCAGCAGCATCCCCGCGGAGCCGGGCGCAGGTAAGGGATGCCGGCCCCAGCCCCCGCTGCAGCGGCCATGGGAGGCGGTGGGTGCCGGTGTCACATCCCGAGGAAGGGGGCAGCCACATTGCGGCTTGTGTCTGTGATGTGACCTCAAGCACTGCCTGGGGCGGCCCCGATAAGCCTGGGGCGATGGAGCTGACAGCTGTGCCCAGGGGAGGGTCCCGTGGTCCCCAAATACCCCCTTGGTCGGCTGCACTCCATGCCTGCCCCATCCCCAACGTGCCCTGGCCTGAGGCACCAGTGTCCAGGCTCCCAAGGGACCTGGCACCACAGAAGAGCAGCAATCCCACCCGGGCTCTCAAGTGTGGGGGCACGGGTGGCTCCGGCATTGCCAGCGCTTGGGGGACGCCCGTGTGGCTCTCTCCTGGCAGCTCCCGCTGGGACAGCCGGCCCCCAGCAAACGGAGCCCTCCGGGGCTCGCAGGACGGGCTGGCGCTGTGCCCGGGGGCTGCCCGTGGCCCTGGGGCTCACGGTGGGCTGCGAGAGGAGCTGCTTGCCCCATAAACTGCTTCGGGGACAGGACGGAGCCCGGCCTCTGGCTTCCCGGCGCACTCGGCCCCGCTCGGTTCAGCGGAGGGGAGCGCCCTACACAGAACCCCCCGCCTGGGGGGCTGCTCGCCGGGAAGGGAACGGCTCGGCGGCAGGAGAGGCCCTGAGCCGCAGGGCGTCCCGAGCTGTGCCCGTGGATTCCCGGCAGGATGGCATGGCGCGCGCTGGCGCTCTTCCCCTTCCTCCTGGCCGCAGGTGAGGACTTTGCTCTGCGGCTGGCAAGGGCGGGTGGGAAGCGCTGGAAGGGCTTGAGGGCCCCGGCTCTCGTTCTCGTTTCATAAGGGCAGCAGAGACCCCCAAGGCAGGTGCCCACCCCCCTGGCACCAGTACTGGGGACCCCCTGGCTATCCTGCCCCAGGGAGTAGAGACAACCGGAACCTGGGACAAGGGAACGACACAAGGAGGGAGGGTGAGAAAAAGCAGGTGGGGGGGTTCCCCACCCGCCAGGTCTCACAGCAGCTCCAGGAGCTGGTGCTGGAGCTGGACAGGCTCTGCAGGGCCCCAGGACACAGGGCCCAAGGCTGAGGCCAGCTTGGGACGGGGCTCAGCACGTGTCCCCACTGCAGTTTCAGGCAACACAGCGCCCTTCTTCAACATGAGCATCGTGTACGTGCCGGAGGACCTGGAGATCGGTGAGTGGGGCGGCCTCAGACCTGCCCGGGTGAGGAGAGGCCCTGGGTGCAGGAGCACCCGGCTGCCCCCCTGTACCCAGCAGCCCTGCCGGTGCTGACACTGCCCTTGTCCCCAGGCCAGGAGGCTTTCCAGCTGCAGGCTTTTGATGTGGACGGGGACCCCCTCACCTACAGCATCAGTGGGTCGGAATCCTTCTATTTCTCTGTCGATCCACAGACAGGCAAAGTGTTTCTCAGGAACCTCCTGGACCGCGAGGTGAGGACCGAGACCCTGGCCCTGGGCAGTGCCCCTGGGATGGGCCCCGGGGAGCCGTGCGGGAGAGCCGCACGCCACTACCCTGCGCAGCCCTGGGCTCCTGCACATGGGGCACAGGCAGAGGTGCAGGTCAGGGACCCAGAGCCAGGCAGGGGCCGAGGGACGTTTTCCCCAGCTCCCTGTCCCCAAAGCCCAGCTTGTGGGGACACTGGCCGGAGGGGAGCAGCACCCGTAGGGCTCAGGGACTGCCAGTGACTGAGCCCTGCTGTGTCTCCCCACAGTCCCTGGCCAAGCTCACGATCACCATCACCGTGTCCGATGGGCAGAACGACGCAGTGAGTGCCGGGGTCGCAGCGTGGTCGGGGCACTGGGGCAGGGTGCGGGGGGCAAGTCGGGTCTCGGTGCCAGCAAGGGTCAGCAGTGAAGGATGCTGAGGCCACTGTGCGCTGCAGGTGGGGACGTGGGGTGCCCGAGCATCACCCAGCTCTGCTGGGCACCCCGTCTCCCTGCACCCGCCCTGCGCCGTCACTGACTCCCGCTGTTCCCGGTAGGTCTCCAGAAAGCTCACAGTCATCGTGGAGGACCGGAACGACAACGCCCCTGTCTTCCACAACCTGCCCTATGAAACTACCGTCCCTGAGGTAGCTCCCCACAGCAGCAGGTTGCGGATGTGCTGGGACAGGGCGATGACGCGACGGGACAGGGCGATGGCACGACAGGGTGATGGTGTGCTGGGAAGGGTGATGGCACTATGGGACAAGGTGATGGTGCGACGGGACAGGGCGCTGACACATCTGGGAGCAGGGAGGCCGTATACCAGGGAAGGTCTGACCTTGACGCGGCGTGTGGCAGGGCTGTGCCTGGGCGGGTGCCTCCCTGCCAGTCCTGGGCACTGGCAAAGGGCCAGGACTCTGCCCCTGGGATGAGTTAGTGATCGGCGAGTGCCTGAGCCAACTCTGTGCCCAGGCTGGGGTGACGGGGTGATTTGGGGAGCAGACGGGCTGTGGGGCTGAGCCTGACCTTCCCGTGTCCCACCGTGGGCCAGTTCGCAGCCCCTGCTCCTGGGGAGCCCCGTGGAGGGCAGTGGGGGGTCCTGGATCCAGCCCCCTGCCCCACGTGAGCCAGGTCAGGAGCTCAGCCCCACGCAGCCCGCAGCACCGGGCACCCCTAGGCCAGGGCTGGCAGGGTCAGGCTCAGCATCGTTTCCTCTGCCCTTCTGGGCAATGCTACCACCGCTTGCCCTGTGCCCCCAGAACGTGACGGCTGGCAGCGTCATCTACACTGTGTTTGCCAACGACAGTGACACCGGGAATGCCTCCAAAGTCAGCTATAGCATCGAGGAGGTGAGCTCCGGGCTGCCCCGACATACCAGCCATGGGACTGGGAGAATGCTTGGGACCCGGGGGGCTGCTGCCCCCCTCCCCAGCAAGCTTGCTGCCAAGACCTCGGCTTGTCTTGACCATGTGGGTCACAGCGAGCCCTGTCTCCCGTCCCCGGGCCTGCTGCCCGGGCACGGAGAGGATCCGTGCCCACTAGAGAGCAGCAGTGTGTCACGCAGCGCCGTGTTGTCCCCGAATGCCACCCGCAAGCCATGCCCACGGAGCCGAGGAGAGGGGACCCGGCCAAGGGCAGCCCCGTGGAGCAGCAGCCAGGGCTGGCTCTGCCCCCTGAAGAGCCGGTGCCACCCCTGCCCAACGGGGTTGCAAGCAGGGAACACCCCATCAGCGAGTGTCTCCACAGCCCGTGGGCTCTCTGCAGGCCAAGCCGGGCTGAAGGGTGGGGTTGTGTCCCCATCTCTGCTCCGTGCCTTGGTGACGCTTGGTGCCGATCCACACCCAGGTGATCCCGGACAACGCGAAGAATCGCTGGCTCTTCTACATCCTGCCCAACGGCAACGTGGTGCTCAACGGCTCGCTGGACTATGCCCTGAGCACCTTCTACCAGATCAAGATCGTCGCCAAGGTCGGGGCTGGCCGGCCCGGGGCCCGGGGCTGGCCGGGAAGGATGCTGTGGGGCTGACGGGCGCTCTGCTCCGCAGGACGGCGGGGGGCTGCTGCACGGCGTGCTCACCTTCCAGCAGAGCGTCACCTACCTGTCCGTGACCGTCCGCGACCTGCCCAACCTCGACCCACGGTTCCTCAACGAGCCCTACTCGGGCTCCGTGCCGGAGAACTGCCCTCTGGTAAGGAGCCTGCCCGCCCCACAGACTGCCCCGGCCCCCCGGGCTCTAAAGAGCAGCGGGGTCTGTGCCACCAGGCCCAGGCACCCGGGGTCCTGCCCTCATGGCTGTGTCCCTGCAGGGCACCACCGTGCTGACCGTCACTGCCATTGACAGAGACACCGGGGTGAACGATGAAATCTCCTACAGCATCACCAGTGAGTGAAGGGTGGGACAGGATGGGACACGGACAGGAGGGCGTAGGGCACCGTGGGGACCAGTGACTCACAGGAGCTACAGGTTTGTCCTGCTGCTGGGGACGGCCAGGCCAGTTTCCCCAAAACTGCTTCCCTCTGACCCCTTGCCCTAGATGCCAGCGTCCCTTTTGCTATCAATGCCATGACGGGGACCATCACTGTGACTGGCTTCCTGGACCGGGAACAACTGCCAGATGAAGTGCTGCAGCTGGAAGTCATGGTGAGCAAGAAGCAGCCAGGGGAGCCCCATCCTCTTCCCTCCCCTGAGCCCATCTGACCCTCTCTCCCCTCCTGTGCAGGCACGGGAGAAGAACCTGGACATCTATGGCAATGTGGCCAAGATCAGCACCGAGGTGACAGTCACAGTGACCGATGTCAATGACAACAAGCCCAAGTTCTACCTCTGTTCCCTCTCCAGCTGCAACTTCTCTGCTGATGCCCAGGACAACTTCACGGGCAGCATTGTGGAGCACTCCTCCTCGAACCTGGCCGTCTCCGGCCTTGACATCGTCGCATATGACCCTGACAAGGTCAGGAGCCCGTGCTCAGGGCTGGGCTGGGGACAGGGTGTGGGGGGCACTCAGCCAACCACCCTCACTTCTGCATGTCTTCCCCTGGCAGGGCATCAACAGCAATTTTGAGCTGTATCTGCAAGGTCCGAATGCCAGCGCCTTCTCTGTGTCCCCCACAAAGATTGTGGGCACAGGAGAAGTCCAGATCTTGGTGAAAGACCCGCTGTCTGTGGACTACGAAATAAGCCATTTCATGGTGGTGCAGGTGGGACTGGCTTACCATGGGGGGAGGTCCCTTTCCCTGCCTGTGCTGTGGGGACGGGGGGATACATCTCCTCCTCTGCAGGGAGTGGAGGAAAAGGCAGAATGTGACTCTACCTGGAAGCTTTTTTGGTTCAGGGGAGTTAGACCAGAGTATAATGGGTATTTTTTTCTTCCATTGGGGACCTGTACATGAAACTATCTCTTCTCTATGCTGCAGATCGTTGCTAATGACACAGGGAACCCCACCGACTGCTGTTCCACAGCCACTGTGACCATCAACCTCATTGACAGCAATGACCACATCCCCGAGTTCCCCCAGAGTGTCTATTACCTGAACGTGACAGAGAACAGCGCCGATGGCACCGTCATCTCCCCAGGCATCACGGTCAGGCACTGGGCAGGGAACGGGCGCAATTCACATCCCACAAGCTCTGCCTGCTGGCAGGGCACAGGGGCACTGGTTTCCTTGTGCACATGCAAAGGAGATAGTGCCAGCAGGCACTCAGAGTGCAGGTGTCTGTGTTTGGTTTTGGAGCGCCAGCTCCAAGCAGCAGATTCTGTCTGATTCCCTGGATTCATCGCTGCCCTGGGAGCTGAGACAGATACACCTGATCCGTCCCTCTCTCTCTCTGTCTTTTAGGCCTATGATCCAGATAGCGGTATCCTGGGCCAGATCACCTACCAGCTCCTCCCAGAGAGCATGTGCGTAGGGTCTCAGCCAGCCCAAACGGGGCATCGGGCCTGAACGGGGGCTGTGGGGCAGCATCTGCTTACAGCCCAGAGCCCCAGTGATGGGTCCGTATGTGCTGCAGCCGGGAAGTCTTCGCTGTGAACGCCACGACCGGGGCTGTGCTAGTGCGAAACGGGAGCTGGCTGGACCGCGAGACTCGCTCCATCTATTATGCCAACCTCCAGGCCAAGGATGGGGGAAACCTGACAGGCTCCACACTGCTGGAGATCACTGTGCTGGATGCCAATGACAATGCCCCCATCATCATCGGCTCCTATTTCGTCTCCGTGAATGAGGGGCAGAATGTCAGCGTGCAGATACAGGTATGTGAGGCCTGGGCTGGAGAAAGGAACTGTTGCAGAGGAGACAGAACCTGTCCCAGAGGTGCCAGACTGTTTGATCCCTCCCCGCTGACCTTCCCGGTTGTCTCTTTTCAGGCCATGGACAATGATGAGCCCAATACCCCCAACAGCGAGTTGCGCTACAGGATCGTGCCAGGGCCATTCAGTGACAGCTTCACCATTGAAGCAGAGGATGGGCTGATGCAGAACAAGGGGCCACTGGACCGTGAGGCTTTGGACGATGATCGTGGGCAGATGGTGGTGACGGTGGAGGTGTATGACCTGGGCATCCCGCAGCAAAGTACCTATGTCAACGTCACCATCCTTGTGGGGGTGAGTCCTGGGCACTGGCAGGCAGCTGTGGGCTAGTGACTGTGACCAAACTGGTGCACAATGAACAGACGGCATGTGGGGTCCCTGGCTATGGCGAAGGCAGCATGTCCCCAAGCCCTCTTTGGGGGCAGAGGGAATGGCTGAGGCACAGAGACAGAAAAGGGCTTTTGTACCTCCTGCCTGCAGGAAGGCAGGGATCTGTGCTCCTGTCCCCCAGCCTGCTGTGAGACCCCTTGTCTCCAAAAGCAGCTGTGCCCATGTCATTTATTACCCACAGGATGTGAATGACAACGTGCCTGTGTTCCTCAACCAGTCCTATGAGTTCTCAGTTTCAGAAGGATCTGCAGGTATGAGCCTGGTGGCCAAATTTGTGGGACATATGGGGACATGGAGTTAGTGCTTGTTGATCACTGTGCAAGTGTCTGTGTCTGTCCCTGTCTGTAGGGGCGTTCGTGGGCAATGTGGAAGCCACAGATGCTGACCGGACGGACATCAATTCCCGCATTTCCTTCCTGCTTCAGAGTGGCAGTGGCTCCAGCAACTTCCTAATCCGCTCATCCCGCCTGGGGCCAGGATACTACAGTGGGCGGCTGTCCCTGGATCCCGACGTGTCCCTAGACTATGACACCTTGCAGCAGAAATTCTTCTCGCTGGTGGTGCTGGCAGAGAACACAGCGGCAGACAGTGTAGGGGACACTGCTAATGCCTCAGTGGTGGTCTACGTCCTCGATGTCAATGATGAGCCCCCCACCATCCTGCCAGCCTCTCTGCACGACGTGAGCGTGAGCGAGAACGGCACCCAGGAGGGCATCGTCCACACCGTGGTTGCCTCTGACCCGGACACCAACCACTCGCTGGTCTTTGAAGAGCTGGCGGTCACCTGCTTCAAGGGGGCGAGCAATGCTGGCAACGTGTGCTTGGACTGGTTTGTGCTGGCACCCAACGGCTCGGTGATGGTGAACAGCTCGGACATCGACTACGAGCTGTGCGATGTGGTGGTGCTCACGCTGCGGGCCGAAGACCTCAACACTGAGAAGGGCAACCGCTACAGCCAGAACGGTACCGTGCCCTCACCCCTCTCTTCCCACCTGGCCAAGGCACAGTGCTCCAGGAGGAGCCATGAGGAGCAGGGGCCTGTTTGGAGATCAAGGGAGGGCATCTTGGCTCTTTTGGTTCCTGTGGGAAGGGGCTCCTGTCTGTGGAGGGAGGTGTGGAGGAGATCACTGTAGGATGTGGTTGGTGACCAGAGCTCTGGGGCCTCTGCAGAAACCCTGAGGATCCTCATCACTGATGTGAACGACAATGCACCGGTTTTCCTGCCCTCCTCCGAGGTGTTCGGTGAGCAGCCGGGCCCCGTGGGTGCTGTGCGTCCTGTGCTCCCGGCTCCATGTGCGTGCACCCTCGCCCGTGCACAGCAGCACAAGGCCTCTGCCTTGCTCCCAGCAGCAGGGTTCTTCCCCAAAGCTGTTCCCCTCCTGTTGCGCTTCCCAACACTGCTGCAAGTGGGGGACCAGGAGGAGATACGAGGGGACTAGTGTGGGATTAGTTAGGGCTTTTTGTGAGGGCCGTGTCTGTCTCCCAGGGGCCAAAGGCAGAGCTGGGATGCTCAGAGCTCTGCCATCCCTGAGCCCCGGCGTGCATGGGGTCTGCAGCAAGCCTGGCTGCACACGAGCATGGTCTCACTGTCTGTTGGTCTGTCCTTGGCAGTGGTTGTCCCTGACGTCTCTCCTGTGGACCTACAAGTGGCTGTAGTGAGGGTGAGGAGCTGCGTGTGTGTCTGTCCCCTTGAGCACTTGGGCTCATCCTGTCTGCCCTGGGCAGCCAGGGGATGATTTCCGCCTGTGCTCCTGCCATGCCGTGTGCCCACAGGCCACGGACGTCGACTCAGGCCCTGGAGGAACAATCTCCTTCTCCATCGTCAGTGTGGTGTTCGTGCAGGACAACGGCAACAGCCAGACCTACGAGAACCTCTTCAAGGTGGTGACCACAGCCGAGCAGGACGTCTACGTCGGGAGCATCCAGTAACGCCGTGGGTCTGGGCTGGGGCGGAGGGGGGAGCGGGGGCTGGCCCTGGCCCTGTGCAGCTCGGCTCCTGCCTGCTGCCAAGCCAGGGGCACAAGCAAAGCCAGCACAAGCTACTCAGGGGCTGAAGGGCTCCTGTCCCGTGCACAGTGATGGGATGGAGCTCAGGAGCTCCCAGGGCCTGGGGATGTCCTGTACAGCCCAGTGGGAGCACTGATGTCCCTGTCCTCCCAGGGTGGCCAGCAACCTTGATAGGTCACTGAAGGGGCGCTACAAGGTGACGGTGGAGGCCAAGGATAACGAGGCACCGGTGCACACAACACAGACTGTGCTGGACGTGAGTGTCACCCGCACCGCCCTGCCCAGCAGTGCCCTGCGTCCCGGCCAGCCCTGCTCACCCCTGCTCTCTCCACACAGATCTTCACGGTGGATAACAGCTACCTAGTTCGCCTCCAGTTCGTGATCCCAGTGGATGAAGTGCAGAGTAACTTGGACGATATCAAACTGTAAGGGGTCTGCGGGGGCAGGGTGTGCTGCGCGCGTGGGGGTGCCAGGTAACCCATGCACTGCGGGGAACACACAGGCACACGGGACGCAGGGAGCTCCCTCAGTTCCAGCCCTCTGGAGGCACCTGGGCTGCGTTATGGGGCTGGACCCACAGCCCCAGTCTCTTTAAGCCTCCCTGGAAGTGAAGGACAATGGGCAGGGGGTGGTCTGGGGAGGGCATCTCCACTGGAGCTGAGGGGCAGGGCTCTGGCTGCTCCTCGTGCCCGCAAGCAGAGCAGCAGGACGCCCAGCCCAGGCTCCCTGTGTCCCCACTGCTCCTAGGGCGCTGACCGTGGTGACAAAGGCACGGGTCTACGTGGTGTCCATCCAGAGCCTGGACGATGCCCGCGCCTCCCGTGCCTCGGGGTAAGCCAGCCTTGGCGGGGAGGCACCTGGGCCTGCAGGTGTGGAGGGTGGTGAAGAAGGGACATTGTGGTGGCATCCTGGGGAGGGGGTTGGCCCCCTGGCACCGCGCTCACCCACTGCTCCTCGCTCCTGCAGGGCTCAAGCCAAGTCTGTGATGGAGGTGTACTTCGTGTACAGCAACGGCACTGCCCTGGAGGTCAACCAGCTGAGCGTGTGAGTGCCCGCGGAGGGCGCCCCGTGGGCAGCACCCGCTCCCCCAGCCTGGCCCTGCCACCTCACGTCTCTGCTTGTCCTCGGCAGGCTCATACAGAGCAACTCGGAGGTCTTGACGCAGCTGGTGAACCTCGGCCTGGCCGTCATTGTGCGTGGGGCAGGGCAGGGGACATGAGGGGAGGGTGACAGCCCCGTGCTGAGCCACAGGGTCTGGTGCCCGGGGCTGCACCTTCACCTCTGCTCTGCGCCAGGGCCCTGGCGAGGAGACGCAGCCTGACAAGGAGAAGGAGCTGATTGGTGTCATCGCAGGACTGGTGGCCTTCATGGTCCTCCTCATCCTCATCATGATTGTGGCCTTGGTTCTCACCACCAGGAGGTAGCACACAGCCTGCGCCCTGTCCTGCCTCCTCTGGCACCACCACTGCCCTCATCCTGCATGGCCACCGCTACAGACCCCAGCCCTCACCTCCCCATGGCCCACGCGCAGCCCAGCGCTCCGGCTCCAACCCTGCCCTTCTCACCCGCTCTGTCCCCGGGCTTTGCAGCTTCAAGAGGAAGTTGAATGCAATGAAGGCTCTCAAGGTGGCCACGACGCTCACGCCTGCCATGGTGCAGCAGGGACCAGGCATCCCCGGGACCAACCAGTACAATGCAGAGGGGTGAGTGTGCGCTCTCTGCTCGGGAGGGGAGAGCCCTGGTGCGTCCCCGCAGCCACGGGCTGCAACCAGCAACCCCTCTGAGCAGCACTCCCTGTCACAACCCCTGCCGGGGGGACATAGCTGCCCCGGGCTGTGTCACTCACCTGCCCCCGATCCTTCTCCAGGGCAAACCCCGTGCTCAACCTCTCCTTCAATCCCTCCCATGACCTGGGCTTCCATGAAGACTCCTGCTCTGTGGCCAGGTGAGCTCTCCGGTCAGGTGCCAAAGGCCGTCACTCTGTATCTTGGCTCTGCCTAGGGCCCCATTTAACCCATACCCTCCGGTTCTCCTCAGTGTGAATTCACTGGATGAAAACACAGTAGATGCACCTGGGGACAGTATCCCCAAGGCCAAGGTGAGTGAGCAAAGAGCTGCTGCCCCCAGCAGGGACACCTACCCAGCACTGTGCCTTTCTGCTGTGGCACTGGCTGCCTAGGCCGACCGTGTCCTCTTGTCTCCACCTATTTGACAACTGCTGGCTCCTGGGAGGGTGGGGGGAAATGTCCTTGTCCCCGTACCCTCCTCCAGCTGCACTCTCCTCCCACAAAAGGACAAAGCGCGGCACGTGGACACCGCCAACGACGAGGCCCTGGTGGCTGCCCTTCACCTCAAGGAGCCCAGCAAAGTGGCATTCATCAACAACGCCTTCACCACCACGGACCTGTGAGCAGGCGCGCGGAGAGCAGCGGGGCCAGAGCGGGACTCGGGCGGCCGCTTTGGTGACAGTGCCCTCAGGTGTCAACAATAAACGTGTCCCCCCCAAGTCACAGCCCTCTGCGGTGGCTGTCAGTTTGCAGGGGGCTGGCCCTGGGGCACGCGACAAGCGCTGCCCTCTCTTCTGATGCTTCCCCTGGGGAGGGGCTGGGTTCACGCCACACTGGAGCCAGAGGGGAGGTTTGCAGGAGGTGCAGGCAGCCCCGGGCAGAGGTTTTGTGCAAGGTTTTATTACCCAACATCCACGTCGACACGTTTAGTCACCCCCCACACCACCCTCCTCCCCCCGCCAGAAAAAGAAGAGGAAAAAGAAGAAAGTAGGTGGTAAATTCACTGTGCCCGTGTGCTGTGGTTTGGCACTGCACCAGCCAGCGCGGGACCCAGAGGGCCCCCAGCCCTTGCGCCAGGGCTCCCTGCAGCCGCGGACACAGCCGAGAGCAGCGCGCAGGCGGCTCCGCCGTGCGGGTGCTGCTCGAGGGAGCCTCCGCAGCCTCCCCGGGGCGAGACAGGCCCACGGCAGCTCCTGCAGCCCAGCTGGAGTTGGGACGCACGGGGCGAGTGCGGGGACCAGCCTTGCCCAGCACGGGGCAGAGGGGCTGCCCCGAGCCCTCCGCACCTCCCTCCTGCTGCTGCCCAGGGGCCACATCCTTCCAGAGCCAACGGAGAGCCTCTCCCCCACGGTGACGCCAACCCCACACTGCACCCGCAGCCCCCCATCCTGCTCGTCCCTCTGGAGCCAGCACCGGGCCAGGTGCTGTGTCACCCTTGGGCAAGGGGAGCCAGTTCTCCCTGCTGGGCCCACTCCTGCGCGCCGGCTCCTGGGTGACCTCTGCGCAGGACGGGCTGCAGGAGGGAGGCAGGTGCCGGGTGTGCTCCGGGCAGGAACGCTGGGGTGGCACCGTGAGCGGGGACACCCCAGGGCCAGCCCGGTGCTCCCCGTGCCGTGCCAGTCTGGCAGGACACAGGGAACAGAGGAAAAGCTTTTCCAAAGAGGCCATGGGGGAGGAGGTGGCTCCAGGCAGGACACACACAGCTGAAAGTGTCTCTTAAAAAGCTCCAAAAATGCAAACACGGTTCAATAAAAGCCCCCCTCCCCCCTTCCCTGTAAAACCCCAGCTGTAAAAATTGGCAGCGTTTGGCAGCCAGCGCAGCCCGGCTTCCGTCCCGGGAGAGCAGCGAGCGGGGCGGGGGGACGCGCAGAGCCGTGCGGTCACAGCACGGACCCGCTCCTCCGGGCACACAGGGAGGCTGCAGTGACCCCTCGGCCGCGAGGCAGGACGGACACGCGGCTCCGCGTGCGCCCGGGCACGTGGCCAGGGCGCAGGTGACATCCCCAGCGCCAGCCGCAGCGAGACCCTGCCCTGCGCCTGCATGGGACGCATGGACAGGTCCCTGCAGAGGGGACCATAGGGGTGGCCCCAACACCCCTCGCGCCGATGGTGACAGGGACAAGCAACATTCCCAAGCACGTGAGCCCTGTGTTGCAGTCATCCCCCGGGTCCCTCCAAGCAAACATGATTCAGAGGGACACCCAGGCTGTCCCATGGGCACTGCAGGGCCACGTCCTTCGGCCACCAGGCACCCACAGCTTGGGGACAGCACAACAGCGGGGCACAAGGCCTGGACAGAGCACAGGGGGGCTGCAACAGGGCCTGGCGAGAGGGGAGCCCCCAGGGACCTGCGTGGCGCAGCCATGGCCAGGAGGGCTGGAGCAGCCGGGGGACGCCAGGGTGCAGGGGGCAGCGCGGCCGAGTCGCACGCAGAGCTGGCAGCACCCGGCGGCCCCCGCATCCCTGCAGGACGGGGAGCAGAGCTCCTGCCCGGAGCGCAAGCGAGGCCAAAGCTGCAGGGAGACAGCAGCAACCTGCCCCTTCCCCTGGCCCCCGCCAGAGGCAGGAGACATGTCCCAGGAGCCCTCGGCTGGGTGTTTCCTAGTGCTCCGAGCACGGTGCCAGGGGAGAGCCGGGCTGCCTCCTGGGAGTCCCAGGCAGTCAGACCCTCCCGCAGAGCCATAGGGGCTGGGCCGGGCGGCCCTGGGCTGCTCCCACCCTCACGGAGACAGAGCCGTCTCGTCCCAGCGCGCAGTGCTCTGCCCCCGGGAGATGAGTGCGCTGGCCATGAGCATCTGGGGACGACAAGGGCCCTGAGCGGACGCCAGGGGCAGCGGGCAGCGCCGGCAGGGCAGCACCCCCTGATCAGGGAGCCGCCGTGTCCCTGGGCACCCCACGGAGGCCGAGCAGCCCCGCGGCGCCCCTGTCCCGGCAGCGCGGGCGCCGGCTCACTCCATGGCGGGCCCCGCGCGGGAGCAGCACCGCGGCCGCCGCACGTTCTGCAGCAGAGCCCGAAAGACGCTGGGCGGCCTCTTGGCCTCGCCTTTGCGCGGGGCCCCCTTGACGGAGCTGGCCCGGGTGCTCTGCGGGGTCACCACGACCTGCCGCCCGTGCTCCTCGATCTGCTTCTCCAGGTGCTTCTGGATGGCCATGCCCAGCACCTCCACCTCCATGGAGGCTCCATACACCTCCCACGTCATCCCCTTCTCGTCCCAGCTCACCTCCCGGATGGGCTCCGGAGCCTCCTCCACCACCCCCTTCACGTGCACCTCGGGGTACGAGGTCTGCGGGGACTTTGCTACTGGTGTCATGGGCCCTGTGGCCACCGAGCGGGTCTCCACGGGCATGGAGACCTGCATCTCCGCGTCCTTCTTGGAGGGCACCGGCTGTGGGACCAGGGAGCCCGGCTCTCTCTTGGGGAAGGTGAACGCGGCAGCCCCATCCGGGGGGCTCATGGGGCTCAAGGCCACCGACACCAGGGACGCTCGGCTGTCCACTTGCGTCCCCATGTCCTGCGTCCCGGCATCCTCGGGTGGTGTCACCTCGAACGAGTAGCTCTCGCACAGCAGCGTCGTGCTCCGGGGCTGGTGGCCGCTCTCGGTGCCGGGCGCCGTGGCTGGGCCGCCCTCCGCTCCGCCCTGGCGCAGGGCTCCCGTCTCGCTGCCCGCAGCACCAGGGGGGTCCGGCAGTGCGGCCAGGGATGTCCCGCCTGCCGGGGGACCCTCTCCCCGGGCCGGCTCCTGGCTGCCAGTCGGGGTGCAGGCGGGTGACTCAGCTCCTCCATCGGGCTCCCGAAATGCCACGTGTTTGGCGGGAGCTGCCAGGCTGCCCACGTCCTTGCCCGGCGCCTTGAGGCAGGGCTCAGGGGCCACTTTCTCCACGGTGCTGCCGGGCCCACAGGCGGGTGCCGCGCCGCTGCGCTGTGTCCCGCAGCTCCCGGCGGGCGCTGGGCTCTGCTCGGGGGGGAGTGGGCCGGGAGCCGCCGGCGCCTTCTCCACCGGGCCCTGCGCGGTGCCCTGGGCCTCCAGCTCGGCGGTGCAGCAGTTCCTCATTGCCAGGTCCCGCGCGGCGCAGCGGGCACCGGGCAGGCAGTCGCCCGCGGGCGGGCAGCCCGTGCCGCCGCCTTGGCAGCCCTCCTCGGTGGTGGCCGCGCGGCCCAGCTGCTGCAGGCTCTGCGGCTCCTTAGTGCTGCCCATGCCCCGGGAAGGCCTCTCCCATGCTAGTCCTGCCGCGGCGCCTGGCGGGGCTGCAAGAGACACGCGGGAGGGTGAGCACAGCCCGGGCAGCAGCCGGCCCGACGCGCAGGAGGAACCGCGCCGGGCGCCTACCGCAGAGGGCGGCCTCCCTCCGAGTGCGGGACGAGGTTCAGGCTTCGTGGCGGCTTCCCCGGCCGTGAGGACGCGGTGCCGGCAGCCCTGTGGAGAGAGCAGCAGCTCGGGGCTGTTCCCCTGTGCCAGGGAGAGCCCTGGGGACCGGGGCTGGGCACATCATCCATGGGGACCAGCAGGTGCCCGGCCCAGTTCCCTTCCCAGGCCGCCCGGTGCCCCAGGCTGGGGCAGTCGTGTGGGTTGTGCCCACTCCGTGGAATCACCTGCCCCGAGGACTCGGCGCAACCCCGCTCCGCTGAAGGCAATTCCCAGGACAATTCCTGGGGACAGGGGAGCGGGAAAGTCGGGTTCCCTGCAACGTCAGCCACGCTTGCTTTCCACCAAGGCCCACCGTGCTGCTGGAGCCCAGAGGAGGCACCTCGAGGGACACCCCCACCAGACCATGGCACCCCCAGCTCCAAGGCCTGCAGCCGACCCCAGGCAGATCGGGTTCCCACATCTCTGATGTGCACAGGGACCTGGCAGGGGCCAGGGCACCTCCAGGCACAGAAACGCAAGCAGGGCCAGAACTTGTTGCTCCTGAGCTAACCCCAAGGAGCAGCTAGAGACCCGGGGAGCATCGGCTGGCAGCGCCATGTGGTGCAGGGAGCACCGTGCTCCTCCACACTCCAGCAGCCCCTCCGCGCTGAATGGAGCTACACACACGGCGCTTCCCAACCACCGCTCATGCTTGGGGACAGGCAGGGGCCCCCACAGGCACTGGGACAGCCCACACCCGGCTCGTCTCTGCACCCTGCCCTGGATCTGTGCTCACACAGCGGCTTCCCTCGGGCTGTCCAACGCACACAGTGCCCATGCCCATACTGACACCGCGCCGCATGGCACAGGCTGCATGCTCCGGGGACACGGGCCGGTGTCACACATCTGTCCCCAACCCCCCTCCAGCCCCCTAATGCAAAGACACTTGGAGAGACCACGCGTTCCCCAGGGAGATATCAAGTCCAGCTGGTGCCCAGCACTCAGCTGTGCCCCAGGAGCACCCGCCACCTCCAGGCACGGGCACTGCCAGCTGATTCCCGCCCCGGGCGGCCCCTCAGCACCACGGCGGGCACGGCCGGGCACCGCTGCCCCGCGCGGAGCAGAGGCCCCGCTGCCCCGCGGCCAAGCCCGGGCGCGCGGGAGCTTCCCGGGGTCAATCCGCAAGGAATCCGGGGCCGGGCCGCGTTCCGGGGGGAAGGAGGGGGCCCGCGCGCCCCAGCACTCACCCAGGCGGCACCGCCGGCTTCGCGCTCCCTTCCAGAGGCTGCTCGCACAACCTCTCCCGTCCGCGGAAAACAATTTTTGCTTTTAAGCGAAATAAACAGGGAAAGAAAGACTTTCAAGTTCCTCCTCGCTGTAACGACTTCTCCCTACATACTCCCTTTCCTCTCCGAAAATAGAAGAGCTATTCAAGAAAAGATGCAAAAAGAAAAAAGGAACTGAATAGAGGAAAGAGGAAAGAAAAAAATGGAGCCCCAAGGGGGTGGAGAAAAACAGAATGAAAAGACAGCAAAAGTAAAGAAAAGGGATGAAAAATAAAGGAGGGGGAAGAGAGAGACAGACAGAGCAGCTTTGAAAGGAAAGAATGCTTCTAGGCTGAATACAGTGTGCATGAAAAAAAGATCCCTTGAAAAGGAACAGCCACATGCAATGACCTCTCATTCAGAGGCAGTGCCAATCACGGCCACAATGTAAATCCTTTCTTCTTTTCTACATTCTCTCCTTTTCCAGCGGGGGCAGAGGGAAGAGGGGGAAAGGAGAGTTAATTCTCAACATTGCAGAGAATAAATCTGGTCTTGTCGAACTCCCTGGAAGAAATGCTGAGCTACTTTTAAAAATACTCCTCCTAGTAATCACACATGCTGCTATGTAAAAAAGGCAGATGAAATCCTGCAAACTGGGTTTCTCTAATGAGGCTTCGTCCGTGCTCAGGCACGATGTCTCTCAGATGAAAAATCCCCGTGCTCTGCCCAGGAAAACAGCGCCCATATCCAGAGGAAACAGCGTGTGAGCACAAGTGCGGCCATGGAAGGCGGCCGCGCTGGGGACTCGGAGCCGAGCGCTCGCGGGGATCCTAACGGGAGCAAAGCGGGAGCCCGGGCCAGGGCGCAGCGCTGCGTTCGGTGACACAAGCGGGTGGCACAAGCGGGTCCCCGACGGGCCGGCTGCAGGGAGCGCGACACCGCGGGGCCCGTCCGCACGGGGCAGAGCCCAGCGCGCGGCGACGAGGGGACGTGGTGACAGCGCAGGACAGGGAAGGGACCCGGCTGCAGACGCGGGAGCAACGCGCCCGTCTCCAGAGGGGCGGTTGGGACCCCGCGCTGCCACCAAAAGAACCCGGGAAGCAACAGGTCCCGGGGGGATGAGGGTGAGACACGGACCACGCCACTACCCAGCATCCCACGGCTTGCAGCGGGACACGGGGAAGCTTTTCCCTCCTGACACCAGGCCCGCAATGTCCCTGCTCCTCCAGGTACTTCAGTATCAGCAGAAAACCACAGCCAGGGGACCTCGGAGAGGAGCAGTAAAAGCTGGAGATGGGGAGCCCCGATACCCGAGGAGGGTCTCGGACCTGTTAGGTGTGATAGGGCTGCCCACCCTGCAAGAGAAACCGGCCAAACGCTCCACGTGTTGATGTGTTGGATGTGTTAGATGTGTTAGATGTGTTGGATGTGTTAGCTGTGTTAGATGCACAGAGTGTGACGCGGGAGTCAGCGCGAGGGCCCTGCGCAGCGCGGAGGCTGCACACGGGTGGCCGCGGTGCCGTCCCTGCGTCCGCCGTGCCCTGCC
>JAWLRI010000995.1:137974-151828 GCA_034781795.1 Crypturellus tataupa | reverse complement strand
GGGCACGGGCACGGGCACGGGCACGGGCACGGGCGCAGGCGCGGGTCGCGCCGCCCCCGGGGCAGCAAGTAGCTCTTGGGGACTGCTGAGCGCCCCGTTGTGTCTTTGCAGTGGAGCGGATGATCCGGGAGAACGGGCACATCTTCACGGACGCGCAGTGCAAGGTGTGCAGCGCGCTGCTCATCTCCGAGTCCCAGAGGCTCGCCCACTACCAGGTGAGGGCCGGGCTGCCGCCCCGCTGCGCAATCCCCTTCCGTTAAAGGCTTTTTTTTTTTTTTATTAAAGACTGTTGTTTCCGTAGAGAAAAGTTGTTTAGTTTGTTTGGGATTATTTCTTGGTGCTTTCTGCAGAGTAAGAAGCATGCAAACAAAGTCAGGCGATATTTGTCTATCCATGGTGAAGAGGAGCTTGCACATGGGAAGAAAATGAAGCTGGATGCTAAGCAGGTAAAAAGTACAGTTTTTCTTTATTAAAATTCAGGTTGTGTGTTATACGATCTAGAGGGCCTTGATGGTAAGTGCAGAGTGTGCTCTTGGAAAGGGTGTTGCCTGAACTGAGTAGCCCAGTGGCAGTACTGTCACTAAGCCATTTTCCATGAGTGCAGCTCCATTGCCTTTTGTGTTTTAAACAACTGCATATTTCATTTTACTGGAAGCCTTCCTGGGAATGACTCGAACTATGAGGGAAAGTGCATAGGAATGATTTTTCCTTTCAGTGAGACTATTCGTGGAGTGACCAGCTACTGGAATTCACTTTCTAGGGGGGATCCATTCCGCTTGGCCATCTGTCTTTCCCGTGACTCATTTGGGAAACAGATTCCACCTTTATGATTGCTGCAGCTTTAATCCCTAACCCTCAAACATTTGTAGCAGAGGGGAGGGGGTGGGATCAAAAATAGGATTCCTTTGCATGTAATGTCAAACTTGGAAGTGACTGCTGTCGCCTGCTCGGCCAGCATCGTGTTGCAGATGGCCCAGTTGATAGCGATGTTGGTATCGCTCAGCTCACACCTTGTGCAGAGAGGAGGACTGACTGTTCCCACTCTGGCAAGCAGATATTTAACCTTTTCCTTAACGCCTGTAGGGCAGGTTTGTCCCCCGCTAGCTGAAGTGTTTCACTAGTAGCAGAAAACAGGAGACTAGTCTGAGAGAAATTTGCTGTCCAGTGAAGGCAGAAATGGTGCTGTGTCACGGAAACCCTGTTCAGTCAGATCTCCTCAACACCTAAACATCTCTGTTTTGCTTTTATAGATACCTAAACTTTGCTATTTCCTCTTGTGAACAGGAGAGCAAGCAGGAGAGCAGCAATGGGGAAGACAGGAACAAGTGCTGCCCCATCTGTAACATGACCTTTTCCTCTCCGGCTGTGGCAACCTCTCATTACCTGGGCAAGACTCATGCCAAGAACGTGAAGCAGCAGTCCCCCAAAGTGGAAGGTAGGTCTGTGTGCAGCACCTCTGTGCTGTAGGAGGGGAGGCTGCTCAAACTAAAAAATCAGAAGATTGAATTGAGAAGTGTCACTGGACCCATGTTTATGCTTTTGTGCATAAGCAAATGTTCCTACACCTGAAATAGGGCAGGCTACAAGGCACTTCCTGAGGTGCAACCTGCCCGGTAGGCTGGCATTAAGGAGATGCTGGGTGGGGTTGTGCTTTGGTTAGCATAAAAACAGCTTACATCTGCACTGCATCCACCTCTGTGTGCTGGGAAGGGGATAGAGCCCTTCGTGGAGCATTGCATTAAGCTGTAGAAATGTTTGTTACAGGATATGGTGCCTGTTAAAAGCTTAAAGGGACTTGAAATGATTGGGAGAACTCAGAAAACACAAATTCACTAGGGCTATTTGAAATAAAGATGTAGCCTCTGTGATTCAGGGATTTCTGAGCCGCAGGTTGCTGAGAACTGGGAGAATACAGCTGGGCAGTGTCGGTATGTGCGTGTCCTGACCTCGTGTTCCTGCCACAGCGTCTGCTGCCAGCCATGGGCAAGACTGGCACTGTCCGGGCAGACCTTGATCTGAGCCTTTATCAACTGCTCATGTTTCCCACCCCCTAGTCAGCAGATAGAAAGGTCTGGAGGGTGGAGGAACAGGGAGCAGGTAGGGATCCCCCCGGAGTCTGTACAGCCTGTACAGCCTGGATGAAAGAGAATTGTGGCCTGTGGGTGCCCCCGTGGGTGGTCTGTGCTGCCATCGAGCTGCAGGATGCAGAGGCAGCCTGGAGCCTGCCCACCCTGCAGCCTGGGGAGGACCTGGGGCACTGAGAAAATTCGTCTTTAATTAGAGGCCACAGCAGATGTCCCCATCATACGGGAGAGTTTGGTGCTCTCTGCCAATTCGCTGTGTTAGACCTAGTCTTGTTTGTGCTTTTTCTGAAGCAAGAACTTGACTTTACTTCAGGATCGAGTCCTACAGTTAGATGGCATTTGCAGAAACCTGCTTGTCCTCCCTATAGAAGGGCTCTGTTCTCTCTGTGTCCTGCTTTCCTTGCCTGGCTGATAGCAGTAGGAGGGAGATAATCTGTGTCATGTATTTGCAGAAAACTATGCTTATGTTAACTCTATTAAGGCAAAATATGCAAATCTGTTGGTTTTTTCCTTCTTTTTTTTTAACCCTGGAAATACTTCAGTTCTGGCCTGCTCTAAATTGTCTTACTGCATGCTTGTGATTCTGGAGTGTTAAGGGAAGAAACGGGAGGAACTATATTTATAGGTCTAACATTTTCTGTCTAACATTGCTTTTTTGTTTGTTTTCAAATATATATTGGGGAGAGATTAAATGACTGTTTTTTACCTGCAAGTTCTGTAACTGATCAACAATTTTGATTCATCCTACAGAAGTGGTGCCCTCCCAGAAACATCCTGCTGCCCTCCCTGCTTCTACTGTGTCCTCTAATCAAGAGAACAAGGACATTACCGACCCTGACAAGTTCTGTAGTCTCTGCCATGCTACTTTCAACAACCCCCTCATGGCAAAACAGCATTATGTAGGCAAGAAGCACAGAAAACAAGAGACCAAACACAAGCTGATGGCACACTATGGCAGAACCCCTGATGCATCAGCATCGTCCTTCATGGGTGAGTTCCTAGCAGGCAGGTTAATAAATAAATTGCTGAAGAGCAGAGTGGGAGAGTGACAGGATGTGTCTGACGGGTCTCTGGGCCCGGCAGTCCATATGCAGAGAACAAGGGAGATCTGCTCCTGATGGGGGATAGTGATTCTTCACTGTAAGGTTGATTTGATTGATGCTGTAAATGCCTGGCAGCAAGAGGGGGGCTGAGACTGCGGTGTTGGGTCGTGTTCCGCGACGCTGTCTGATCGGGTATGTCCGTTTTATTCTCCCTGTGGGGAATGCAGGGATTTTGGCCAGCACTGTTTCCAGCTAGGTGGATTGTGTCCAAAATGGAAAGATAAAAGTGACATTTGATTAAAAAAAAATCGTCAGAGGGGACCAGCCAAAGATGGAAGAAAAATAGGTTTAACTGCAGCTGCTGCTTCAAAGAACATGAAAGCTAGAGAGATTTCTGCCTTTTGCATCTGTGTGGGCACTTCCATCTGATGAACTAATGTAGCTCTCTGAAGCAGGCAGGAATGTGAAAAATTGAGCTATTAAGGAGGAACTTTAGGCAGACAGTTAAAACTCTTCACTTGGTTTATGATCTGCTGCTTATGAGTACTTCTAAGTGTTGAAAGCTCTTGGAGGCCAGTGAAAGCGTTAGGAGCCCACAGTAAACTTCCTTGTGTTTCTCAGCAGACTTCTGTTGGACCAGGAAATCTGGTACCTGCTGGGTGCTTGAGGTGAAAAACAAGCAGATAAATAGTGCTAAAATCTTCTTCAAAGACTTCTTTCTCTGTCATAAAAGTCCCCATAAGCAGAAGATTATCCTAATTCTTGGCAAGCCACCTTTAGATATTGGTAGCACTTAGGAGAAATGAGGCTCAATTATCCAGTGTTTTCTCCCACACTGCCTAGTCATGTGGGAGGTAGAGAAGGTGCTTTATATCTAGTGTTATCCATCTGTCTTTGCTTAATTAGTGGGGCCTGATCAAGGACTCCACATTCTTGTGACTCAGGACGTGACAGTGGCAGAACCCCAGCCTGGGCAGACTGGGTAAGTGGGGAGTTCTGTGTCACTGATGTCTCCTGTGAAGCACTTGCAGAATGAAGCAACAACGCATATGTCTTCGAGGCACTTGAGCTCTTTCAGACAGGGTTTCAGAGCTTCAGCTGTAATTGGGACCCGTTCCCATGTAACGAGTGGCTCAGAGGGCTTCAATTGGGATGTTTCCTCCTGTTCATTTCAGCCTTCTCCCTCTGCTGTCAGCTGTGCCAAGCTGGCATGCTATGAGATTTCTTCTCAGCACACTCCCCTTGGTTCTCTCTTATAAAGTTGAGCTCAGATGCCGGTTCTTGTTTTCTGGGAGGTTGCTGCTATCTTTCTCTGGCATGTTCCATCGCTAAACTGATCTCTGCTGGGATCTGGTAGCAAGTGAAGGTGTTCTCCATAGAACAGCACCCAGACCTTGTCTGCTTAAAGTTCCCCCAGGAACCACCAGCTCCGGGCTAGGAGTGGAGTTTAAAGGACTTGCTGTACATGCCAGTATGCTGTATGTGCAGCACAGATCTTGACCTCTGTCATGCAGAGGGGTGGATGTGGTGACTGTAGCTGGTCATCTGGCCTTTTATGCCTGTGTCCAGCTCTCCATTTCCAGAGTCGAGTGGCCCACTAGTGTCTGAAACCTCCGCAGTGAAGCAGCCGATGGGGAAATGTCTGCTGTGTTGTGTCGTGCGTCTGACTCGGAGATTACACTGCTTGGCACCCCTAGGGTGAACATCTGAAATTCTTTCACCTCAAGGAAATATTTTCTTTATGTGAGTCTCGAAGGCAGAGCACTTCCCCAGAGAGCTGCAGTTCGAGAGTAATTAATGTCCTGAGGACAACTGCCCTCAAGAGCTTTCCCTCTTACAGGCTCCTGCAGTGAACTGTACTACCATGCTTGCTTGTTTGGTATCTGTGACCTCCAGAACCTTCATTCCAGCTGGAGCTGTCATGTTACACAAGACCGTTGATCTGTCTAGTACAAAATTGTTGGAAACTTTTTTTTGCAGTTAACTGATACACTGACTGCAGCTGAACTGCTTGAGGATAGAGTTTAGTATTCTCAATTCACACTTCAACACGGCTTAGCAGAATGCTGCGTGGTGGAGCTTGACATCCTGTATAATCTCCTCTGACTCTTTATAAATTTTTAATTAAATTATTTAATAAATATTAAACATTTTTAAATATTTCAGGTAATATATTTAAATAATTTAAATTAATATTTAAAATTTTGATTTTGCTTAAATATTCATTTACAAATTTATGCCTCTCCCTTTCATTCTTTTATTTGATATAACGATCAGGACAAGTGAAAATTTGGGAGAGAAGTGGAATTGCAGATTCTGTATAATGACAGGTATGGCTTCCTATTGTTAGGTTCTTTACTAGGCTTGATAGTATGAACTGTTTATAGAAAACCTTTATTTTTTTTTCATAGATGAACAAACCTGTGTGACCAGGGAAAAATAGCGATTCCCTCACCCCAGTCCTCAGCGACTGACCGATGTTTTAATCTGCTGATGGGGTGGTTGTATTCTGTGACCTCCCTGCCTGCTAGCAGCTTGCTATTTCTCCCTGTTTAGCAGTTAATTACCACATCAAGTGATTGATTATCTCACTTGTTTCTGCCTCAGGCACCAAGTTGTTGGCTAGCTGTGTGTGCTAACATTGCTGTCTGTTTCAGCTGGGAAGGGCTACCCCTGCACCACATGTAACATAGTACTGAACTCCATAGAGCAGTACCAAGCTCACATCAGTGGCTTCAAACACAAGAATCAGTAAGTAACTTTCTTGTTTAAGTGTGTTTCCAGCTTCGCTGTTCAAATCAATGGCTTAACTGTAACTTAAACTACACTTCTGAATGTGTATTTCAAGCTGACTTGCAAGCAGAACAGTACAGTTTTGTGAAGGCTTGTGCTGTTTGTTCTGAAGCAGATTCCACTTGTAGTGCTTTCCCACCTGCTCAGCTTCTTTCGCAGCTCCCTCTGCAGACAGCTCTGGGGTGCTGCTGAAAATAAAAGTGCTCTTCCATTGCTTTTGGCTCCTGAAAAGGTCGTGTGGGCCTCTGAAGTGAATGCATCCAGCCTGACACCCCTTAAACACAGTTTCTGTAGCAACCAAGATTTTAATTTAATTTCAGGCCTGACTTAGTGAGGTCTGTTTGTTGTTCTAGTCTCTCTAAGGTTGCTTGACTTGCAATTGAGGATGTAGTCAGTGCACTCTAGAAACCTGGACTATATTGCTGAACTCCTTCTCCTGGTTAGTGAGTTAAATAGCCAGATCTCCTGGGAATGTTATTGATATTTTAGACTGCCAGGGAGATGACACATGATACTAAAAATACTTATGCTGGACACTGTCAAAGCTGGGATCTTTAATTCCAGAACCTTAAGTAATAGGTGGTCAGTAATGAAGCCAGATTGGCTGGAGTTTTTTTTCAGAAGAAAATAAAGAGCAATGCATTAGAAAACCCTGCCTGAAGTGCAGGCAGATTCAGAACTGAATTTCCCAGTGAGGGGTATAATGCCCCTTTCAGGAAGCTGCTTCTGGAGTTAGCTCCAACATCACATTCCAGGTCAGCTCCTGCAGCCTGGAGGGAGAGGAAAGGGTCTTGCTTTGTAGTGGGAGCTCTTAACAGCTGTTAGCTGGGCAATAGCTAGTTCTGCCCTACTAAACATGGCTTTTCCACACGTGAGCACACCCACACAGAGGGAAGAATGCACCCGGGTGCTTTCCTGGCAGGTCTGTTGCCTTGGCTGTGGCAGGCCCTTGCTCCACTGATAGCAGTGTTTGCAGGTGACATTGCAGAGCAGTTCTGACATTCTTCTTTCTCCATTTTCTTCTTGTTGCTCCCTTGGATGTCCAGGATGCCAGGAGCAGTGCCGCTTGTAGGAGCATTCCCACCACAGCAGTACGTTCGGGAAGAGTCAACTGCCCCAGGAGGCTACAGTTATTTCAGCCAAGACTTCTAGAGCAAGTTGCAGCACTGTTCTTGGAGTTGTTGGTGGCTCGAGAGCACACGTCCTTTGCCAGCCCACAATGATTTCATTATCCCCCTGGATAAGCAAAGCCCTGCCCTCCTGTATGTGCCCATTGAGCAGAACAGAATGGGGGCTGAATCTTGCAGAAAAAGGATCCAGCTGGAAAAGACTTGCTAGACAGCAAATACTTCACTCCCTTAGAGTAGCTTTCATTGTGCAATTGCTTCCTGTAAAGGTGGGTGTGGTGTGAGAGGAAGTGTGTATCTGGAATACGGAGGGTTTGGCAGCAGGCTGGCAAGGCCAACTCCTCCCTCCGCAGAGCAAATAACGGATCCTCGCACCTGGAAGGGCAGCATCCCGGCTCCACGGTGTCTGCTGCCGAGGGAGAGCCCCTAGACCCCAGGGAGCGGCTTGGCTCTGTGGATGGGGTGCTGTGCCTCCTGCCTGGCTTTGTGCAGACCCAAAATAGGAAATTGCAGTGTGGCAGATCCTTATGCCTCCTCCAGGCAGGTTTGTGTGCAGGATTATTTTGAGTCACTGCTTGCTGTTCCAGCCTCTCCTAGTGACTGCAGCGCTGGTACTGGAGCTCTGCTGTCTAGTTCTGGTTAACGAGTAGTTACAGCTTCTGTTGCACAAGCTGCTACTAGTAGGAGTGGGGGGCTGGAAGAGGAGTTGGAGCTCCTGGCTCTCCAGGTAGCTCAGCCCTGTGCTCTGAGGATTTCTGCATGGAAGGAACTAACTGTTTAGCCTGATTTCCTATGGAAACAGGTATATGTGATCATTCACCATGTGTGTCTTGGTATCCCTTGTAACTTAAATCAACCCCAACCAAACTTGGCAGTGATGAGATCTCTAAGATCTAAATGCAGTTGGAAAGAAAGGTAGAGTGAGATGAGCTTATCTCAGACTTTAATTCTGAGTGCAAAGTTTTCCATTTTGCTACAAAATACTCCGGGGAAAGAATGTTTTTAAGGAAAAAAAGGAGGAAGGAGATAAGGATACAACAAAAAAACTGCTAAATCATGGGCCAACCAAAAAAAACCCTACGAAAACCTGCCTTCGTTAGTCGTTTCCTAGATGTTGCTTGCCCAGCTTTTCTCCACAAAGTTCTTGCAGATGGTATCACCTGGAGGAAAGGAGAGAAAAAAAAAAAAAAGCTGTTCTGCGTTTCAAACGTGGAAATTAAAACTTAATGATCTCTTCATGGTGCTAGTGCACTATAATTGGTAGGAGAAGCCCTGTACTGAAGGGGGCTGGCTTCTGAGACTGCTGTGTTTCGGCTGAGTTCTTCGTCTGTTTCACCCTCACGCGAGGGCGCTGCCTTAGCCGTTGCGCTGGGCTGGCATCGCGCGCGGCGCCGGTGCTGCAACTCTGCTGCCGGCCTCGGTGCCTCACGGAGCCGGGCTGTGCTAGCCCGCGGCTGACGCGCTGCGCTCTCCTCCCAGCACTTGCCTCGGCAGCCCTGGCCTCGTGGTGCATCGGGCACGGACTGCAATGCGTGGTGCCGCTGAGGTGACCGCAGAGCTGCTCTCCTGTCCCAGGGTTGTGGCAGCTCTTGGAAGGGCAGGACAAGGCCTTCGCTCCGGATGTTCCCAGTGTTTCCGGGCAAGCAGCTGTCGCCCTCCTGAGGACGCGATGGTCTTTGTAGAGGTGCTTCCAAAAACCAATGTCTGCCCTGATCGAGTTAATCAGGAGGAGAAGGAGCTGGATGTTGGTCTCTGCTTGGAGCGAGTGCCTTCCCCTCCCTGCTCAGCAGGGTGCGTGTTCCATGCTTTCTTTCTTCACCCTGCACAGAAGCTGCCATCTTCACTTGGGACAGGCTCCTGCTGGTCTGGGTTTGCCTTCCTAATGTTTTCCAGGCTTGCAGTGTTGCTGAGACCTGACCTTAGTCCCCCGCTAAAGAGGGAGTGCTTTTAGTCCCTGCAAGTTGATCAACAAGCAGCAAATGAACTGAAGGAAGCGTTGAGTGCTCAGGAGCGCTGGGCGGCCTCCAGCCCGGACTCTGCTGCGTGACCCTCGTCCCGCTGCACGAGGGCAGGTGACAGCAAGAGGGATCCCCTGCCAGCACTGCCCCGAGTGGTGTGACACTCCACCGGCTGTGTGCCTGCAGTTTGCCTCCTCCTGTACCCAATGTTTGTGTATCTGCTGTTTCCCTAAGGTGAAGCTCTCCAAATAGAGTGTGTATTACTACTTTGGGGTGCTGTGTCTCTGGTACAGCCTGTGCTGGTTTCTTGCCATCCTTCAAAGAACAGGATGCAGACAGCTTGGAAATGCCTGGATGGGAGGGTTGGTAGCCTAACCCACCTTCCCTGAGCCGCCGTGGCACCTGCTGGGCAGGTACCATCCTCCCCCCTGCCCTGGCGTGTCTGTGTGCCCTGGGCCCTGCCGGATCTAGGGCTGTCTCCGGGGAGCCCGTCCTGCACCCTGGGCAGAGCAGCGCTCCCTGCGCTGAGCAGGGCTCATCCCCACGGCAGGAGCCCTTCCTGCGTGGGGGGTGCTGGACCTAGGGCAGCTCTCGTGGGTGCCGAGGCTGCCCTGCACCAACCCTGGCTCAGCTGGGCTGTTGCTGCAGCTCCCGGCCCTGCGCTGCGGGCAGGTGCTCCCTGCGGCTCAGGGGGACCAGAACTCCCTGGGCAGCCCCTGCTACTACCTGTGCCTGTCCCCAGGGCAGCGGTGGCCGGCAGGGCTCCTGGGGTGGCAGTCACCACCAGGTGGCAGCTCTGATGCTGCAGGGGATGTCACAGGGTGCTCTCTGGGACCTGCCAACCCCTCCTGTGCTCCAGGCAAGGCTAGCCTGGGTGCCAAGTCCCGTGTCTCAAGTCTGCCCTCCCAGGGGCTCTGCAGCCCAAGGAGGATCCTGCAGCGCGGAGCTGGGCTGGATGCTGCTGTGTGGAGCCGTGGCGGGTGCTGCCCCATGCTGCAGCGTAGCCGCCCGGCCCTGCTCGGCCTCCCTGCCCAGGGCCTCCATATACGGCTCCGTGCCGTGTCCCTGGCTGCCTGCACCAGGCCGAACCCCAGCGCCTTCCGGGCTGGCAGGCCCCACGCAGGGCACGGAGCCACCGCGCGGCCACATCCCCTGCAGAAGCACCGCCATCCCCTGCCCAGCCGGCTCCTTGGAGCCCGCTAGTCTGCGGAGCCGGCACGTCCTCCTGTGCGGCGCTGCAGAGCCGGCACGCGGGGCTGGGGCCAGCTTCCCCCTGCACCGTGCAGAGCCCGGCCCTGTCTGCAGCCCTGTGCGTCCCCATTCCCATCATTTCCAGCAAGAAAATCAGCTGTGGATGCAGGGCCAGGAGCCTGCTTGTGACTTGGGGCTGGGGACCCACAGTGGCCCCGTTCCTGCCAGGGGGCTGCCCTCACTTCCTGCCCCTTCCTGCATGGAGGTGCCCATCTCCGCACTGCTTCCGCACCGGTGCTTGGCCAAAGCGCAGGGCTGCAGTGCAACACCGTGCTCTGAATCCCCAGGATCGCGGCAGCTTCATGTTTGCCGAGTTCTGCCTGGTTAAAGCTTAACCGGGCCGAGTTGCTCCATCCATGCCTGTGCGCGGGAGATAAGGATCGCCAGGCTCCGCGTGGGAGCACTGCTCCGAGGCCGGGGATTGCGTGGGGGGCAGGCAGGGGGACGGGACCAGCCTCATACACATCCAAGCCGCTCCCTGTCCACAGGGCCCTGTTTTACCAAGCAGCATGCGGAGCGGGGACCCGCACCCCTGCGCATGTCCTGGACGCGGACGCCAGGCGCCCACCGGAATCGCCGGCACCGCTGAGCCTGCTGCTGCATCCAGCACCCACGCACGAGGGGTAGCAGCAAGGCTAGAGCCGGGAGACCGGAGCCGGGCCGGGCTCCGGAACCGTCCTGCCCAGCCGGGAGACAACCAGCTCCCCCTCCGCAAGGTGCCCGGTGCCGCCCCGGCCCACGGATCCTGCTGATAAGGGGGCTGCAGAGCTGCCGTGTCACGGTCAGCGGGGCTGCAGGGAGCGGGAGCCTCTGCCCCCAGCGCCTGCAGGGCCCCTGTGCGCAGCCCCTCGCGCTCCGGCCCTGGCGCACGGGGGGAGCTTGCTCGGCCTCAGCATCCTGCCCCCGCGCACGTCCAGCCTGGGGTGCTGGGAGCCGGGGGAGCCTGTGCCCCAACAAGAGCCGTTCAGGAGATGCCAAGAGAAACTTCCAGGAGGAAAGAGCCCCCCCCGGGCGGCAGCCCGCCCAGGGGCCAGGGGGCCGCGCTCGTGCTGGCCGCAGGTGCGACCACAGCAGGGCCGGCGGCGAGGCCGGGGCCCGGCACAAGGGGCGGCTCTGTTCCCGCGGCCCCGGCTGCCTTCCAAGAGCAATATTGTTGGCACCAGGCAGGCTCGCTGCGCCGGCAGCGCATACACGGGCCTTTCATGAGGGCAGCGGGGCTGATTTACTGCCTGGGGGAAGGGGCAGGGCTGGCAGCACGGAGGCCCGGGCTGCCCCGCGCTCACTGCCGGCCTCAACACGCGCTGCCTCCCCACCGGCAGAGGCGGCGGGGGCCTCCGGGGACGGCGCTGGGGACACCAGGCCCTGCGTTAGGGCCCCTCCGCGGAGCCCTGGCGGGAGGGAGCGGGGAGAGGTGCCGCGTTTCGCTAGCGTCACCGCCCTGCGCGGCACCGCATCCCCGTGCGCAGCCCCGGGCAGCGAGGGGGCTGCCGGGCGCCCCCGGCACGGGGGAGCCACAATCCCCCCTTGTTGCTGCCGCCGCGGCGGAGGCGGCGGCGCTGCCGGGGCGGGTGGCCGCCAGGGGCCGTGCTGCCGTGAAGGGCTTTTTGTTTGTCCTCAGTTGCTGCTATAAATCATGCCGGGCAGTCCAAGCCCCCTGGCCCGGCTCAGCCCCATGGCTAGGAGAGGACAGAGCCCAGCCTCTCGCCCCACGGCTCAGCCCCACGGCACAGCCCCAGGCTGCACCCAGCACCTCCTGCCCTGGGGATGCTCAGGCTTGTGCGGGAGGGAGCCCTGGAGCAGGGACCTGCGGGTGACGTGGAAGCGCGTCTCGGTGCTGGCGCTGGCTCCTCCTGCGCGGTTCCCCTTGGGGTGCAACGGGTCTCAGCCACATGGGGGGCCGGGCCCGGGTGCAGCCAGCCCAGGTTGGAGCGGGGCTGAACCCAGCGTTTCCCTGTGCCCTGGCAGGCTGCGAGCTCTGCCGCGGCTGCTGCTGCTCCGTGAAATCGATGTTCCCGTCCGCTTCACACGCCGGCAGGAATGTCGGCCGCACCAAACAGCTGCCGGCAGCCCCGGGGGCTCCTGGCCCCAGGGACTGCTCGGTGCCCCAGCACCTCAGCCCCAGCCCAGCGCCCGGGAAGGGGACACGCGTGCTGGGTGATGGCTGCCCCGGCACTCGTAGCACGAACTGCCTGAGCCCTCGTTGCAACACGGGTGTTTTATGCTGGAAGTTGCCATTTTTGTGTGATGAAGCAGCATGGGAAAAGCTGTGTGGGACCCTATGGGCAGAGCCCTGCAGCAACAGCCCGGTCCCCCATCCAAGGAGCCAGCACGTCGCACCCCGCACGGGGCACGTCCTGCAGCGAAGCTGGCGCCCAGCGGAGCAGGGAGCAGCACGGGGAGGCGCTGCTGCTGCTCGGCCCCAGCCCGGGCACGAGGAGAGGCCACAGCCGCTGCCCAGGAAGTTGCAGAGGGGCCGTGTCTCCCTCGCCGCACTCAGGGCTCCTGTGCTGGTGGCACAAGAGGTGCTGGAAGGCAGGTCGGGGCTGCAGGAGGTGACATGTTTATTGGTCGGATTAGGGCCCCCCAGCCCTGGCGCGCAGCCTCCGTGTGTTTTACAACAGTCTGTTACGGGCTCCTAATGAGGGTCACAGCCGCTTTATGGCACTGGGCAGTGATAACGCTGCAAGTAATTGTGGCAGAATTAGCGAGGCGGCTGCTTCCCAGCGAGGCTGGGGATGGGCACTGAGCAACACACCGTGCGGAGCTGCCCTCGTGGGAAGTTGCTTCCATGGCGCCCTCGGAATCTCCAGCACCGCTGGCTCCGCCGGGTGGTCGGAGCCGCCTGCAGCAGGGCCGCACGGAGGCCGTGCAGGTGCAGGGGTGGTGTCCTGCCCACGGGCACCACGTCCTGCCCAGGGAGGGTGACTGCCGCTCTCCATCCCTGCGTCAGGGTGTCCTCAAGTCGGGTCCCCCTGTGGGGCCGGCACTGGCCCTAGTTGCTGCCCTCCCCCAGCACATGGGGTGGCAGATGAGAAGATGCTGGGCAGAGCAGGAGCCCCAGCCCCAGGGCAAGGCAGGGGCCTGGCTAAGCTGTCTGTGGAGGGAGGCTGGGGACACTGGAGCCAGGGGACAAAGCCGGCTGATGGCCCTGGCATTGGTATGCAGCAGGGCAGGGAGAGATAACGCAGGTCCCCCCCTCCCGCCCCACCACGGCCTCTGCCCACAGGCCTGACCCTGTTCACTGTCTGGAGCTTCTCATCCAGGGTGCCGGCAGCAGCAGGGGACCCGCGTCCTGCTCCCTCAGCACCGGCCTCCGCTGCCTGCCTGGCAGGGAATGATGTTTTTGTGTCCAGCACCCACTCCCAGTCCTGGGACACTGCGCGGTGGTGACAACGGGAAGCCTCGGGGCTGCCCCGTCCCCGCTGCTGCGGGCAAGGCAAGGGCCGAGCTGCCACCTTCCCCCGACGGCCTCGGCCACCCCCAGCCCCCTGCGCCCTCTGCCCCACGGCAGCGACCCTCAGCGCCCGGCGCTGCCCCAGCCCCACGGCACCTGCTCCAGCCCCACGGCGTGTCCCCCCCCGCCCCCCGGGGCTATTCA
>JAWLRI010000995.1:124075-137874 GCA_034781795.1 Crypturellus tataupa | reverse complement strand
TTCCCCCAGCCCCATCCCCTCTACCCTCAGGGCTGTCCCCAGCCTGGAGCTTGTAATCCCCCCATCTCGGTGGGCCCCCAGCACCCTCTTCCCTGCATGACCCTCATCTTGGGACCCTCCACCCTCGGGGCTGTCTTTGGGAGCCCCCTCACCTCGGAGCACGCCGACCATGCAGCTGCAGGTCACCCTTGACCTGTCCCCAGCACGCTGGCCAGACAGGGCTCAGAGTCCCGTTTCCAGCTGCTGCCCTGCAGGGTGCAGGTCCCCAAGCCCCAGCAGGGACCCCGCACTCATATCTGCCCTTGCAGCCATCAGGGTTTGAGGACTGGAGGGGACTTTGTCCCACCGGCGACTCCCCCCACTGCCGCGATGACATGCTAGGGGGACTTTTGTCATCCACATGCCCTTCAGCATGTCCCCTGTGGCACCCTGGGCAGGGCTAGGACGCAGAGGTGACACCCCCATCCCTCCTCACTCGCTCCGGAGCTGTGCGGGGCAGGGGCTGGCTGCCCGCACGGGGACACGGCGGTGGCTCCTGCGGTGGCTCCCGCGGTGGTTCTGCTCACGGTGCTCCCGCCTGTGTTGCAGGGTGCGGAGCCGCCGCGCCGACCGGGCCTGCAAGATGTGGCTCCTGCTGCACATCCTGCCCGGGCTCCTGCTGGTGGCCGCGGGGGCTCGGCCATCTGCCCCCCAGGACAGGACGCTGGAGCAAGGTACTGCTGCCGGGGACACACGGCGGGGCTTGGGGAGAAGGGACGGTGGCACAGGGACTGCTGCCCCCTGTGTGTCCCCAGACCTGCCAGGTGGGCAGCAAGGGGTTGGGGCGAGCAGGGCCCAGGAGATGGGGGCTGTCTGGGAGGAACCGGGCCTGCTTGGGACAGCTTCTTTGCTCGAGGTGGCCATCCCTGCGTTACTGGGGCTTGGGTTTGCTTGTGGACGAGCGCGGAGGCGCAGGGTGGTGTGAAAGCTGGCGCTGCAGCAGTTGTGTGTTATCCATTAGCACCTGTGAATGCTCTGGAGGTGCCGGCTGGCCGAGCCTCTTGTGGCCTCCAGTGTGGGCCAGGGAATAACACGTGTGCCCGGCAGCCCCTTGGCTTGTCTGGGGGCAGCGCAGGGGCTGGGGAGCACACGGGCACGCGGGCAGGGGGCAGTGCTCGAGCAGCGCTCCTGGCGCGTGAGGCCAGGCCTGCGGGGGGTGGGCGTTGCAGCTGGTGCTGAGCTGGGCCTGGGTTGTCTGCACAAGATGGCCATTAGCTGGGCAGAGCCGGGGCTGTGTTCCAGGCTGCGCCCGGGGCACGCACACATGTTGCGTGGGACACACGCTCGTGCGGAGGGGGATCTGCGGACACGGCTTCTGTGCAGAGCCCCCGGCTCTGGGTCCGCTTTAGAGGCGCTCAGCTCCTAACGTCTCCCCCAGACAGGGCCACGGCAGCCCCCGACGCGGCCCAGACCCAGGCCATAGGCACAGGCCGCAGTGGTTGCGGGACAGGCACCAGCCATGGGAAGCAGCAGCTCCACTGCACAGGAGGAGGAGCACAGGGCAGGGGGAGCCTGGCCCTAGGAAGGGATGTGGGGCAGCGCGATGGGAGGTACCGTTGTCTGGGACAAGTCTGGGGTGTGGAGGAGCTGGGGAGCCCCTGCCCCTGTTGGTGCCGAGCGGGTGTCCGTCCTCCATGGGGCAGAGGGGGCTCAGGCAGCCTGTGGCACAGGGAGAGACTGCTCCACAGGGATGTGGCCTTGGACAGGGACACGGCAGTGCCAGGCAGGTGGCCAGGGAAGCCTCGTCCCACGCCCAAGGGCAGAGTCCAGCCCTCGCCCATGGCCAGAGGCTGGATGGAGCGCTGGAGCCGGGCACTGGGCCATGCCGTGTGCTCTGTGCACCGGGGGTCCCGCTGGCGGCGCGTGCGAGGGGGGCTGAGCTTCGGGGCTGGTGCTCAGCGCGTTTCTCCTGGGCTGGCAGAGATGTTCGAGAGCCCTTTGCTGGAGTCGGAAGAGGAACATCTCCTGCTGGACCCGGGCAATGTGTTGAAGCTGTACTGCGATGCCAACCAGAGCAGCGCCAGCGTGGTCTGGTACAAGGAGTCCAGGCCTCTTGTCCCAGGGGGTCGCATCCATCTCCAGCAGAGCCTGTTGGAGATCTCGGAGGTCGCCTATGAGGACTCGGGGCTCTACGTGTGCCGGTCACGGGCGACCGGACAGATCCTGCGCAACTTCACCCTCTCCGTCGTGGGTGAGAGCTCAGGCAGCGCCCAGCACGCTGTGGAGAGGAGGGTACCCCACGTCCCATGCCGTGCTAAGAATAGACATGTCCCTCTGAACCCATCTTCCCTTGCAGACTCGCTGGCATCAGGTGATGACGATGAAGACAGTGATGGGGACAGTCCCCACAGAGACCGGAATGACGAGCCCGTCTACTTGCACAGAGGTCAGTGCTGCCTGGAGCAGGGAGCAGCTCGAGCCACATCCAGGCTCCGGCTGTCCTCATTCTGAGAGCAGCTCGGCCAAGCTCGGGGCTGCTCCTGGTCCCGCGGCCGGGACAGGCAGCGCATCCCACTGGGCACTAACCATGTGTCTCCCCAGCACCCTACTGGACACATCCGCACCGGATGGACAAGAAGCTTTATGCGGTGCCTGCGGGGAACACGGTCAAGTTTCGCTGCCCGGCCTCGGGCAGCCCCAGCCCCAGCATCCGCTGGTTCAAGAATGGGCGCGAGTTTCGGGGCGAGCACCGCATTGGAGGCATCCGGGTAAGAGCGCGGGGTCCCCCTGTGTGGTGTCTGCCCAGCGCGGGGCCCAGCTCAGCGGCGCTGCCCCTCACCGCATCGCTGCCCTCTCCGCAGCTTCGGCACCAGCACTGGAGCCTGGTCATGGAGAGCGTAGTGCCCTCCGACCGCGGCAACTACACCTGCCTGGTGGAGAACAGGTTCGGCAGCATCCGCTACAGCTACCTCCTGGATGTGCTAGGTGAGCGCTCCCCGGGCAGCACTACCGCGGGCTCCCTGCTCGTGAGAGAGGGGCACAGGCCCGTGGGGAAGGAGGCAGAGGAGTCTGCTCAGGTCTTCACTGCTTGAGCAGCCCACAGGATGCGGGGATGCAAGAGCTTGGAGCTGCACTGGGTCACTGCCCAGGGAAGGATGTTCCATGACTCCTGAGGCTCCCAGAGAGCAGGGAGGGTGGCAGAAATGAGGCCCTGCCCGCATGCTGTTTTGGTGACACTGCCCTGCTTTCCTCTGTGTAGAGAGGTCCCCGCACAGGCCCATCCTGCAGGCTGGGCTGCCCGCCAACACCACAGCCCTGGTGGGCAGCGACGTGGAGTTCTTCTGCAAGGTCTACAGCGATGCCCAGCCGCACATCCAGTGGCTGAAGCACATCGAGGTGAATGGCAGCAACTACGGGCCTGATGGCGTCCCCTACGTGCAAGTGCTCAAGGTAACACGCAGCCCTGGAGAGCAGCGAGGAGCCGCCTTGCAGACGGGGACTGCGACGGGGATGGCCACCCCGCAGCGGACACGAGAGGTCTGCGCAGAGCCCGCCATCGAGGTGAGTGCTCACGCTGTGCCCCTTCCCTCGCAGACTGCAGACATCAACAGCTCGGAGGTGGAGGTGTTGTACCTGCGCAACGTCTCCATGGAGGACGCGGGCGAGTACACCTGCCTGGCAGGGAACTCCATCGGCCTCTCCTACCAGTCCGCCTGGCTCACCGTGCTCCCGGGTGAGCACTGGGGCTCGCGGGCAGCAGCACAAGGCTGGTGCGGGAGCTGGGAACGAACAGGAGGCGGGCCGGGGCACGCAGGGACCATGGCCCCAGCCAACTCATTTTCTCCCTCCAGAAGAGGACCTGGAGCGGGAAGCTGAGGCCCCTGAGACCAAGTACACAGACATCATCATCTACACGTCGGGTTCGCTGGCTGTGGCCATGGCTGTCATCATCGTGGTGCTGTGCCGGATGCAGACCCGGCCGAGCAAGCAGCCCCTGGAGCCCATGGCTGTCCACAAGCTCTCCAAATTCCCACTCATCCGACAGGTACATGCCAAGCGGGAGCCCTGGGAACATGGACGGGCAGCTTCTACTAGTGCCATTTGCAGCTACAGCACCGCTGGATGTCCCTGCTGCCCTCAGGCTGGGAGCCCTGTCCGTCCCCAGAGCACAGGGCTGGAGGGCTGAGGTCTCCTGCGCTCTCTCCGCAGTTCTCCCTGGACTCCAGCTCCTCCGGGAAGTCCAGCACATCCCTGATGCGCGTCACTCGTCTCTCCTCCAGCTGTGCCCCAATGCTGGCTGGGGTCATGGAGCTCGACCTGCCCCTTGACTCCAAGTGGGAATTCCCCCGGGACAAGTACGGTGCCACAGCGTAGGGGAGAGGGGCTCTGTGCCCGGGGTGGGCAGCAGGATGCTCATGGGTCCCTCTCGCTCTGCCAGGCTGGTGCTGGGCAAGCCCCTGGGAGAAGGCTGCTTTGGCCAGGTGGTGCGGGCAGAGGCCTACGGCATCGACAGGGACCGGCCAGACCGAGCTGTCACGGTGGCTGTCAAGATGCTAAAAGGTAACCGGTTCTGTGTGGTGCCCTTGGCACGCGGGCTGAGGTGGTGCCAGGCAGCAAGGGGGACCAGGCTGTGGTGTCACCCCAGCTGGCACAGTGACACGAGCCTCCTTCCTCAGACAACGCCACCGACAAGGACCTGGCTGACCTCATCTCCGAGATGGAGATGATGAAACTCATGGACAAGCACAAGAACATCATCAACCTCCTGGGAGTCTGCACGCAGGATGGTGAGGGGGGCTGTGCGGCAGGGCTCGGGGGAGCGCGGAGGGCAGGCTGGAAGGGCAGAGGAGGTGGCAGTACTTGGTGGGCTGCGGAGCGGGCAGGGACGAGCTGGAGGGTCCCGGATGGGGCACTGGGGCTGAGCAGCATGGACACCCTTCCCAGGGCCACTCTACGTGATCGTGGAGTTCGCTGCGAAGGGCAACCTGCGCGAGTACCTCCGGGCCCGGCGGCCGCCGACGCCTGACTACACTTTCGACATCACCGCTATGCCTGAGGAGCAGCTCTCCTTCAAGGACCTGGTCTCCTGTGTCTACCAGGTGGCCCGTGGCATGGAGTATCTGGAGTCTAAACGGGTATGGCTGGCGCAGCCCATTGGGATGCCTGTGCCTGCAAAAATCTTGGGGTGGTTGCAGTGCTGGTGGAGGACCTGTGTGTCCCATGTCCCTGCTGATGCCACTGTCCTCTCTCTGAATGGAGATGGGAGGCCCAGCCACCTCCTCCAGGCTGTGCAGAGCTCTCAGCAACATCCAGCAAAGCTCAGGGCAGCATCTCGGAGATCTTCCCAGAAATATCTGTGCAGGACAGACCTGTCCTGCCTCCTCGTTCTCTTCCCCAGATGCCACTGTCCCTGCAGCCAGCCCCATGGGAGTGACCCTGATGTAGAAGCGTGAAGGGGGCTAGGGGCCGTGGGGCACATGGGAGCTGTGTGCCAGTCAGTGTGTGCGGAGGGGACATGCAGAACCAGAGCCACTGCCTCACACCTCTGGGTGATGGTTCCTTCCTGGCAGTGCATCCACCGTGACTTGGCTGCCCGCAACGTGCTCGTCACGGCGGAGAGCGTGATGAAGATCGCTGACTTCGGCTTGGCCAGAGACGTCCATGACATCGATTACTACAAGAAAACCAGCAATGTGAGCGTGGTGGGGACTGGTAGAGGGGAAAGGACGGGGACGAGGGCCCCTAGCCGTGGCTAAGCAGAGGACTCGTTCTCACAGGGCCGCCTGCCCGTGAAGTGGATGGCACCAGAGGCCCTGTTCGACCGCGTCTACACGCACCAGAGTGACGTGTGAGTCCTGGGGACGAGGTGGCTCTGTGGGGTGATGCCCACCCTGGGGAACCCCATAACCTCAGGCACCCTGCAGGGCACATCTCTCCCATGGGGAATGACTGGCTCTGCGGGTGTCTGGGTGTCCCATCCCTCTCTCCCATGGCACATTGAGTGCTGTGGGGGCAGTGAGGGCCCTGCCTGTGCGGGAAGGGCTTGGGGACGAGGCTGACCTGCCCCCCACTCTTTGCTGCCTGTGATCCCAGGTGGTCCTTCGGGATCCTCATGTGGGAGATCTTCACGCTGGGCGGCTCGCCCTACCCCGGCATCCCCGTGGAAGAGCTCTTCAAGCTGCTGAAGGAGGGGCACCGCATGGACCGGCCCTCCAACTGCACCCACGAGCTGTGAGTAGCGGCGGGGGGCGCGGGGGGCCCGGCCCGCGGTGCGGCCCTGCTCACGCGCCCCCCTCGCCAGGTACATGCTGATGCGGGAGTGCTGGCACGCGGTGCCCTCGCAGCGCCCCACCTTCAAGCAGCTGGTGGAGGGGCTGGACAAGGTCCTGGCGTCCGTCTCCGAGGAGGTGAGTGCTGCAGGCTCCGGCCCCGCGCGGTGCCCACAGGAGGCAGCGCGGCGGGCGCTCATGGCCCCGGCTCTCCCCCGCAGTACCTGGACCTCTCCATGCCCTTCGAGCAGTACTCGCCCTCCTGCGAGGACACCACTAGCACATGCTCCTCGGATGACTCCGTCTTCACCCACGACCCGCTACCGCTCGCTCCCTGCCTCTTCACCTACCCCAGCGTGAGGACATAAGGGTGGGCAGGGGCGGGAGATGCCACCGCTCCCGGGGGCAGCAGATGCACGAAGGGATGCAGGGCTGTTCCCTGCAGTGCATGGGTAGGGCCCCAAGCCGCGGTGCCAGGGCAGGGGGTCCCTCTCTGAGGCGCCTGGGCTCTCCAATGCCCGGCCCCTGTCTCTGCGTGATGCAGTCCAGGCTGAGCGCTGCAAACCCGGGTCTGGCATTGCATGAGCCGGCGCCTCCCTGGCACGGGTGCTGCCCCGCAGCGTCACCCACAGGGCCGGGCTTCGGCCATGCATTTCGATGGAAGTGTCTCTTGGCAGGAGCCCTGCTGCCTGCCTGGCTCCTGCCTGCCTCTGTACATAGCCATAGAGATGAATATTTATGTACATGAAATATCGACCTGATAAATTATTTTTTGGAGTAGACGCTGGTGCAGTTTCTGGGCTGCTCCTGGCAGCCGAGGGCGAGCAGGGGGTGGCAGCGCGCGGCGGCCCGGCCCGTGCCGGGGGATCCTGCGCTCCCAGGGCAGCACCACAGGTGCAGGAAGCGCTGTCCCCGCTCGGGTGCCTCCAGGCACTGCGTGCAGCGCTGCTGCACAAAGCGCTCGTGCATCTGTTCCCCATTAGCTGCCGTTGCACTAAGCCACCGTGAACTCCGCTACCAGCATCGCCCTGAAACTGATCCACCAACTGCTGCCGGCTCCCAGGCTGGGAAAGCGCTGCCGGGCCCGGCCCTGCACGCGGGGGAACCTCTGCCCCCTCCCCACCTGGGCCGGCTCCTGGACACCAGATAAAAGTGAGTTATGGGCTCGGCACCGCCTTCACGCAGCCCCGGCACTCCGGGGAGACGGGCTGGGGAGCTGCAGCCCCCGGCCCTGCTCTCGGTCCCCACCGCAGCCCCCCGGCCCCCAGTGCCGCTCGCAGGCGGCTCCGCGGGAGCGCGCGCAGGCTGGGGCTGCAGCTGTCTGCCCCCTCCCACCGCGCTGCTCGCTGGGTCTAGGGTTTCACCTCGGCTCCTCCGCTCCAGCGAGGGCCGCGCTTTGCTGGGCCACGAGCCCCGGGATCCTGTTTCCTTCTCCAGCTCCCAGCTGCAGCGGGAGCTCCCAGGAAGGGGGGGGCAGCCCCCCACCCAGCCCAGGCTCCGGCTCTTGCTGGAGCAGTTTGCACCGGGCTGTAAACCTGCCCTGGGCAGCAGCAAGGGCAGGTGCCCCGGGCAGGACCAGCCCGGTGCCGGATGGTACCGGACACTCTCAGAGGTGCTGCAGCCTCTGTCCCCTGCGGGCCTCAGCAGAGCCTCCCCCCGCTCCCACGGGGCTGGCGGGGCAGACAGACCACCAGCAGGTGTGAAACCTGCCATGTCCCGGCAGCCTCCGTGCCCCGGAGAAGGATCCCAGCTGTCCGCTAATGTGCCAGAACCAATGCATTTATCACAGCCCTGAATGGGGCATTCACACGCCGGAGGGCAAACTGCCCAGGCAGCCCACGGGGGCCGCCGGCCCCGGCTCCCTGACCAGCTCGGGGGAAAGAGCACGAACTGGAGCCCAGACGCTGGGCAGCCCAGCAGCACCCACTGCCTGGCTGGCGCATTTGCAGCACACAGCCCCACTCACACTCTTGGTATTGCCGTTTTCACGGTTTTCCTGGAAAACAGAGCCACAGTCCACGAGGAAGGCTGAGGAGGAGGTGGGTTCATTGCTCATTAGCACCAGGGGCAGGGGCACAAGGGAGCCGTGAGCAGGGAGCTGCCTCCCCCCTCAACATGGCTCTGCAGTCCCCGCAGGGCTTTGCCAGGGTCCTGCCGGCTCTGTGGAGGGGGCAGTTGGCATACGGTGCCACCTCGCCGAAGGAAGGCAGGATGCTGATCCCCACATCATCCGGGAACACGGGCACACGGAGCCGGCCGGGCACGGGGCAGCTTGGGCCGCGCCAGGCAGGGGAGGCCGCCCGCAGCCCCAGAACAACTGGAGGCGTTTTTTATTGTTTAACATTCCTGGTATTTTCTGTCAGGGCTGAACCAATTGTCCTTAATCCGCCAGGCTCTGCTGGCCAAACAAGTGTGGCTGAGCCACCGGCATCCTGTCCCCACGAACAGGCCCCTTTTGTGAGGGGGATTTAGCGGGGAGCCCAGTAAATCCCGATGGTTTCCTGAGGCCGCGTTCCCATCGCCCTCCCCCAGCCGCCTGCCCCACAGCCGCCCGGCCTGGCACCCTCGCCCGGCTCCACGTCCCCTCCAGCAGCACCCGCTTGGCCAGCGCGCCGGGGACAGCGGGGATACCCCCGGGAGCTGCCGGACAGGGGCCAGCTCCTCATTCCAGCTCCCAGGACACGGCCCCAGGCCCCTTGCCCGGAGATGCCTTTGCTTAACGACTCTGTTGCAGGGCCAGGAGTTTCTGTTGTCTTTATTTTCCTCCAAAAACAAAGGCAATGGGATTTTATCTCTGAGGAGAATCTGGCTTTTGTGTGATACTGAGTGCCTCTGCCGCAGGCTGGCGCTGCCCCACAGGGAAGCATCCATCGGGCTCCTGCCTCCCCCCACCTGCTGCTGCCCCTCTGCCCAGGCCTGCTGTGCCCATGTCCTCCGTCCCATGTCCCGCCTCTCGAGTCCCTTGCCCCGTATGCTATATCCCATGCCCCTTGCCATGTGCGCAATGCCCCACGCACACTGCCCGTGCCCAGGCTGGGGGGAACAGAGGACAGTGAAATGGGGCCCATTGGGACCCATGTGCAGAGCACCCGGCACTGGCACCCTGGCTGCAGTGCGGAGGGGTCTGTCCTCCCCTACGGAGCCATCTGAGCACAAGGGATCCCTGGACACATGAGCATACACAGAGCCCTGCACACAGCCCCCGTACGCCCCCCAAGCACCCAGCACCCCTGCCCGTGCACACAGCTCCCCGGGGCACACAGCTCCAGCACACACACACACACACCATTTGTGCAATCTCGATCATGCACACACACCTCATGGACTCACACACACATGCAAGCGCACACACAAACATATCGACATACACCCTCCTCGCACACCGATTGTGCAGGCTTCCACACATCCCACGCATGTGTGTGCATACACCCCTATGCATGCTCACACCGCAACGGTGAATGCATTTACAGCCTCCCTACAGCATGCACACACCCGTGTGCGCACTTACACCCCTGTGCACACCCCGTCAACACCCACACATGGGTTCACACCCCCCCCCCACATACCCACTTACACGCTCCATCACGCAACCAGGCACTTGGCCACATCCCCGTGCACCCCATGCACACATACATCTCCATGTCTTCATGTACATGTATGCATCCGCGTCTCCATGCACACATACATCTCCATGTCTTCATGTACATGTACGCATCCGTGTCTCCACGCACACATACACCTGCATGTCCCCATGCACACACACCTCCATGCACACATACACACACACACCCCCAACCCCCTGCACACCGACTCCATGTACCCCCTCACACACACGCACAACGCTCCCACCCTCTGCGCAGGGCAGAACTGCCCCCACGCGCGTGGTCTGTGACTCTCATGGGCAAGGGGGTCCTGGCAAGGAGGAGCTGCGAGGCTGAAGCTCCCTCAACCCTATGCGGCTCTGTGGCCCTCTGTACCGCCCGCCATTGGCAGCAGCGTGAGGGGAATTCGGGCTGCGAGCCCCATCTCCTGGCGAGCAGGAGCAGCTCTGCGCGGCGCCGCGCAGGAGTGGGACCGTGCGGGCAGCGCCGCGCGCCGCGGACCCCTGCGACACGGCCCGGCGGGGACAGGTTGCAGCGCCACGTCGTGTCCCCGTGCTGGCCCTGGCCCCGCTGGCATGGGAAGGTTCCCGGTGAGGGCACGGGAGCCAGGCAAAGCCGGCTGTGTCTCGAATGGCTGGAGCAAAGCCCAGCCGGGTGCAGAGAGGGCTAGGAGACACTCCTCCGGCGCGGAGATGCCGTAGGCCCCCCAGGCAGGGAAGAGGGAGATGCCTGCAGGACCTCTCAGCAAACGGCTGCGGTGCCAGCGTGGGGGCACAGCTCTTGGAGAGGGGACACCTGGTGTAACGGCCCTGGAGGCAGAGGTGAGCACAGAGCCAGGCCTCTGACACCGGGCCAGGGCCCTGCACCAGCCCCCTTGCCCCAGAGAGGGCAGCTCTGGGGCTCCTGTCCCCCTGTGCTGGTGTCCAGCATGAGAGCAATGGGGTCCCATCCGCCTGTGCCGCACTGGTGCCCAGCGAGCTGGCTCCAGGGATCCTGTCCCTGTATGTCCTGTGGGTGCCCAGTGCATCTGCTTGGGGGTCTTGGCCCCCATGTACTGGTGTGTGTGGGGGCCGCTCATGGCCTGGCTGCCTCTGGGGCTGCTGTGCCAGGGATCACAGCACGTCCCAGGGGAGGAAGACAGCCGGGCAGGGAGGCTGCGGGGCCGTGGCTGCAGTGGCACAGGGAGCCGGTTGCCCCGTCCGCCTGCAAAGCAGGGACAACCCCAGCCTGGGTGCAATGGAGAGGGGCTGTGCCCGGCTCGCTCCCCATAGCTCCATCCAGAGCGGATTCCAGCCTCAGCCTCAGGCCTCATGAGCCGCTTCCCAGGGGAAAGGGGCCCCCAGCAAGCCCTCCGGGCAGGATGCTCCTCTCCTCCTCTGCTTCCTTCCTCTCCCCATGCCTGGCCAGCCCTCCCCCATGCCCGAGCGCCTTAACCCTTTCGCCCGTGCTCGCCGGCCAGGTGCCAGCCCCACGGCTTTGTGCGCGAGGGCCTGGGCTCAGGACCGTGCTGCTGCGGCTGCCCAAGGCCGTGGTCCCCCGGTGTCCCTGCAGCTCGCCCACCCTCGTCCCCGCCGCCGCAGCCCCCACGAGCCGGGGCTCTGCGCACTTGCTGCAGCCCGGCCACAGCCGCTCTCCAAGTGTCTGCCGGGGATTGGACAGTCGCAGCCGGGCCGCCTTCTCCCGGGAGGCTGCTCCGCAATTAGTCCAGCCCGACCCGCGCGCACCGCCGGTCCCGCGCGATGGCTCTCGGCACGCAGAGCTCCCCGCGGGCCGGCTCCTCCGCGGATGCTGTGAGCGCCTGTGTCATGTTCCCTCCCCGCCCCCAGCCGCATTTTTCCTGGAGAAGAGCGAGCGAGAGCCGCCACTCCGGGCTGCGGCGTTCCCCATGGCTGGAGGTGCCTCCCTCTGCATTGCTCTGCCCCACGGCAGCAGAGATGGGCCGTGGCCGGTGCCGCGCCGCGCTGAGCAGTGCCGTGGGAGCGGGGCCTCCAGAGGGAGCCAGCAGCGCAGCGCCAGCCCCGCCGCGGCCAGAGGCCTAAGTGTGCGCAGGCGGGCGCAGCTCGTCGCCTGCAAGGCAGGCAGCGCGGCTCGGGAAGGGCACGAGGCGAGCACCGGCGCGCGGAGCTCGCCACCGAGTCCGGTGCCGACGGAGGGAGAGAGGGAGGGAGGGAGGCCCCGCTCGGTGCTCCCGGCCTGCGGACAAAGCACTGCCGGCTGCGCCGGCGCCCCCCCTCCCCGCGCCGCACATCCGGGCCAGGAGCGTGCAGGCGAGCGGTGCCATTTGCCTGCTCCCATGCCGGAAGAGAGGAGCCGGGGAAGTTCCCCTTCCTGCCGGGCTCCGCATGCAGCGCAGGAAAAGGTGACACAGCAGAAGCAAAGTGCATCTGAGGGCAGTCGGAGCCGGCTCTGCCGTGCCCGCACTGGGCAGCCCTGCGGGCAGAGCACCGCGGGATCCTGCTCGCCAAGCCTGCGGCCACCCGAGCTCTGCTCTGTGCTCTGCTATCCCCGTAACAAAATGGCCGGGAGGGCAGCGCCATGAAGGGAGCACTCGAAACGGCTCCTCCGCTGCCCTGGGACCACCAGCAGGGCCTCGAGGCTGTTGGGGGGCTGTTACATCCCCCATCCCGCAGCATCCCTGCACCCGCGTGGCAAGAGGCAGCGTGAGCCTGTGCGGCCACTGCTGTCAGGGCAGGGCTGGAGCGGGGGGATCAGACACCTCGGTGAGAAGGGGCAGTGGCTGGCGGTGCCCGGCGCTCGGGCCGAGACCGACGTGTACTTGACAGCCTTGGCTCTCGCCGCTCAGCAAGACGAACAGCAGAAGTCAGCAGAGCAAGAGAGGAACACGGTGATGATCTGGGCCATGGAGGTGCTTCCCACATCTTGGGAACGCTGTCTTCAAACTCCAGCACCACATCAGCCCTCATTTGCTGTGGGTTTTTTTGTTCAATTAAAGCATCACAGAATGAAGTTGAGGGAACAGCTCTTCCAAGTGCCCTCATCCTGTGCAGAGCACTGCATGCCCCTGGGGTGTTTATAAATAAAATCATTAGCTTTATTTTGGGCATGTGACGGAAATGCATGTGGCAGGTTACTCCAAAGAGGAAGAGAAAGTTGGCTCCCAGGCCACAGCCTCAACCGAGTCGGGACACGCAGCAGCGCCGCGAGAGCAGCCCGGCTCTGCTGGGGTGCATTCCTGAGAGGTGTGGGGAAGCAAACCTGGCCCCTTGGCAGCACTTGCTGGGGTGCTGCCCCATCGCTTCCAGGGCATGAGAGCGCCCGGCGGCCTGCGAGGCGTCGGGAGCGAGGGCTGCAGGCGCCGTTTGCGCAGCACCGCACTTCCAGCTGCCACACGCTGCTGCAGCACGTGGTCACCAGCGGCGTGGGGCGAGACTGCCCGTGGGCCAGCTGGGTCACCGGCCCGGTCTGAACCCCAAGCCGGGGACCTTGTAGCTATAAACAAGTCATGAGGAAAACCTCCGTCCTTGGTGCTTCCTGCCAAGACACTCCACCCTCTGTGGGTGTGCTGGAGAGGCGAGCGGCACAAACGAAACCAAACAAGGCAGTTTGACTGGAGGGTGACAGACACCACCGGGGTGGGGGGACAGCAGGTCAGGGGGACTGTCACGGTGATGGCCTTGACACTTTGGGAAAGGACACTGAGGTTAAACGAGCGCCCCAGCAGGAGGGGGCCAGGCTGCTCCGTGCGGGCTGCAGTGCCTCGCAGCACGGGCAGGGGAGCGCGGGGAGCCGGAGCCGAGGAGATGAGGAGGGTGTGGGGAAACCCGCAAGCCCGCAGCACCTGCGGGCGCGGAGGATGTGCGGGGAACGGCGAGAGCCGGCCAAGGCGCTCGGCAGGGGGAGAACCGGGGCGCGCGCCGCGCTGCAGGCCGCATCCTGCCCGCTGCGCATTCGTGCCAACCAGCAGCCGCTCGCGGCCGCGAGTTTCGCT
>JAWLRI010000995.1:93615-119743 GCA_034781795.1 Crypturellus tataupa | reverse complement strand
GATTTTTTTTTTTTTTTGGGGGGGGGGGGGGGGAGTTGGGGAAGGTTGACCGTTTTTTTCATTTTAACCCTCCTGCTTGTAGGATAGGAAGGTATTTTGGTCTGTGCCAGAAACCAATGGGATACTTAGAATCGTTTAGTTGCTAAACATGACATAGTAACCAGAAATAACCAGACTTGTGCTTCAGGCCCTGCGTTTGTGCAAGTGGTTATTCGTCCCATTTTGTATTTGGAGAACAAAATAACTTTTTTTAAGAGCCTGCTAAAATTAAACAAATGAACTCCCCCAGGAACTCTGCACTGCTCTTCTAAGGTGGCTGGTCTTAGTAGGGCCATTCGTTCCCATAATTGCTTTTTCCCCCACCTAGATGGAACTGCTGCTTGCAGAGGGCAATTCTCTGAGCTTTTATTCATGAGACTCACAGCTTTGAGTGCACCCACTGCTTCTTAAACTTCCTGTTTTGCCAAGAGAAAAGCATGTATGTATCTCAGACCTCATCTTTATGCCTGGTTTGGCTGCCCCTCCAACCCTTGCAAGATTTAGGTTTTTCACGGGATCATTGAGAGCTCCCTTTGAAAAGGCTGCTTTCTAAAACGCCAAGGGTGCTTGCAGCAGAATGAACAGGACTTGATTTAGAGCCTTCATTGGGATGCAAAGTCCAGCATTTAAGTGATGCCTTGGGTGAGGTGAGGTAGCAGGCAGGTATTGTTTTGTATGGGGATTTGCTAATAGCTCTGGCATCTGCTAGTGCTCTGATTGCACGGAGTTGGGGAGGAGTTGCTCAGTATTCAGGTGTAAACAAGGGATGTGCATGTGCTGAACCTATAGAGCCTGCCTTTTTTTTTTTTTTTTTTTAATAGTGAGTTTATGTTAGTTAAGCATGAACTGAAGCTTTTCTTACAACACCTACTGCCAAGTTTTGTGCTGGATAGAAACAAACTGTCACAGCAGTTTTGGGGTGCCTGTCAGCGACTGCAGCCATTTGGGGGGTTGTTTTACTCTGAACATGAGGTTGGTGCTGGATTACAACAGGTTTAAACTGAAATAGTCATTTCTGAACTCCTGTATTTATTACTTATCCTCTTAGTAAGCTTGTTTTCAGCACTCTTCTTGCCTGTGTAAGCTGTACTTTGACAGAATTTTGGGATGTTTTATAGAGAACTAGGCCCAGATTTTGCAGTCCTGGAGAAGGTGTTGACACGTAAATTTTGATAGAGAAGATGTTGCTTGAAACCATATGCTAGAGTATTGAAACAAGTGAATTTGTTTCTGACAATTCCCATGTTTAACGTTTCCTTTGCTGTGTATTTTTGGTGTTGCTTTACCTTCCTTTCACTTAGCCAGGTCTGCCAATTTTTAATTGCTGTCCACAAAGCATCTTAGGTTCATTGAGTTTGCTGAGCTGAGGACTTGTAAGTGAAGAGTTCATGGGTCTAAGTAGATCTGTGCCACCTCTAAACGTCTGCATGTTATGCAATGTACAGTGCTGGGTTATGCGCTCCCAAGCTGTTTTTTTGCAGCGGGCCCCAATGGCTTCGGGCTGCAGTCTGTGCAGAACTCGGTGCGAGGCGCTCGCTCAATGTTGCTTTTCATTCTTCTCATACTATTTCTTTGTTGCCCAAGTCAGCTCTGGAGGAGTGTGATGCTCTTGTGACAGAAGTGAGGAAATGAGATACAGGGAGATCCAAAGTCCCATTTTTCCTTTTTGTTGTAGCTGAAGATGGCTGCTTCCAGTGGCTGGATGTATGGAACGAGGTGGGCACGTGGGCAGAGCTATCAGGAGGTTTTTGTTCCACTAGCACTCAGCTGTGTTCAATGTACACAGCATGTTTGAGTACTAAAGGCCAGCAAAAATGACCCCTTTAAGCCTATAATTAATCCATGATAAACTCTGGAGTTCTGGTGCACCCCATCGATGTGAGAAAATACTTTTATTACAAAGCAAGTGCTAGGCTGCCCACAGACAGGAGTTATGGTGGTTCTCCTTATATTGGCCAGCTTGTCATGTCTTTCCTATCTTTACTAAAAATAAAATACAGCAACTACTACCTTTTGATACCAGCTAGTCCTGTAAATGTTTCTGAAAGGATCTTTGCGGCTGTGTTCGTGACTGAGTGCTGCTTTGAGGTATGAACATTTGCTGGCACTGTTGTACCCTGAGATATAGCAGGCTTGCAGTTTGATGAGGGAACATAAATTCCCTTGGTCAGTTGACACCTTCTCAGTGGGGAGACGGATTCAGCTTGGCTGGCTGTACTTGGTGCAGACAAATGTTTGATTGATGTTTATGCCCCTAATGAGAGGGGAGGCTCTTGGGATGCTTGGATCCTTGTGCTGCTTCTGTGGTTCCTACTTCTGGCATCTAGCAATGCCCTCATGCTTTGAGCCCAGCTCAGCTTGCACACAGAAGACTTCAAACGTGGTGGGCATCCAAAAGGGGCATTTCAGAGCACTGTCCTGGCTTCTTTTACTGTCTCACAGCAAATTTTTGAGGACCTTGCAGAGACTTTGATGCTTTCATGATGTAAATGCTACCACTGTCTTTGCCTATTAATGGTGATGTGGGTAGATGTTATAATTCCTGCTATGGTAGGACTGTGTTGGGAATAGTTTGCTTGTGAGTGACTGCAGTTTTTTGAGGAATTACTAGGAATTGGAGCTCTCCTGCTCAGTGGGAGAAAAAAAAAAAAGGCATTTGCTTTTACTCTTGTTTTATTGAAATTTGTTCTCTAATCTAGTATTTCTGATAAGGTGTGAAATACCTGTTCACATATGTGATGTTACTGCAAATAATGGGTGTTCTCTAGTGAATGAGAGACTTTCCTAATAGTCTGCTTTTCACTGTATTGCTCTTAGTTAAGTATTTATGACTTTAAGATGTGTTAAGATTATTAACAGAAATGCAGACTTCACTCAGCTGCTTAGTTGGTAAGTTGTATCTTATCCTAAAGAATATTTTGTAAATCACCTGCTACTACACGAAAAAATAAGTTTGAGGGTATGATGGCTCCAGTTTTCTTGTTGCAGCTTCATCTAAACCTTTGCTTAAAATTAGTGGTGGCAGCTCAGGTTGATTCTATAACAGTAGTTTTTGATGTTAGGATAGAATATTTATTCTGCATGAATTCATGGGCCTGTTGGTTTCCTCTTGTAGAACTCATTACATGCTATTTCCAGAAGTGGGATTAAAATGTGTGGTTTTCTTTTATGACCATGGATTGCATAAGCAGAAGGTCCGGGATTATTAGTTTTTTTTTTTTTTTTTTCCCTGTTTACTGCACAGCTCAGTAGCTCACTGAAGAGGTGTGAACTCTGAAAAATTAACCGCTTGTGGCGCAAGCTGAAAAGTGGTATTTTCTGAGTTGGTGTTTTTGTTTGTATTTCTTAAAAAGACATTCTTAACTCAAAAATTAAGTGTTGCAGGTGACAACTAACTCTGCTTGTACATGCTGTAGAACGTGCTTCTGTCTTTCTTTGCTGTGATTGATAACTTGTTGTACACTTTTTTTTTTTTTTTCCCGCCATGGTTATTTGCTGTGGTGCTTAGAAGGGTGCATGAAGTACAAATGCCTGAAGAAAGAAATGCAGACTCCAAGAAAGAGGAGACTTGTCTCAAAAGCTTTCTAAAAGAAATTTAAAGTTAATGTCACTTTTAATAACAGGAAAAAATGACATATGTTTTGTTCTGTCTGCATGGAGCCATCTGTGCTGTGCAACGCAGTCTTAGCTCAGTAAAATGGGAGTCAAATTCTTTATGAATGTTAAGGCATTGCCAGGATTTCCAAGTTAAGGCGTGGAAAAAAGGTCTGTAAGAGGGTCTGCGTTGAATTAGAGCAGCAGTTTTCAACCTCTATTCATTTGCAGGCCCCTAAACACTTCCCAGGTGCATTTTCTTGTATAGTAAATTTAGACCTATCAGCAGTAGCCTTTTATATATTTTATAGATATATATTCATGGCATCCAAGTTATCTTTTTTTCTGTGGCTACCTGTTTGCAGACTGCCGAGTAAAAGGATCTAGCCCAAATGTTAGTTGCAGTGTCTGAACCTATATGATACTTGCCTTTAGTAAAATGTAGAAGATGCCATATGGCTATAATGTTGCATTTGTCCTTTGGGTCATTTTCAAAAGCAAACTGCAGCAGGCAGGTGTGCCATAAAGCATATGTGATCTGCTGCTGTCAATATGTTGTGAGGATGTTTGATAACAGTTGCAATGTGCTTTGATGAAATATTTACTGGAAGTTTCAGTGTTACTTTTGTGTATGTTGATGTCGGTGCTGCGTTATCAGTTAAGTTCAATCTGGTGCTTGGAATGACGAAGCCTAATGGCATCAAAGATCAATATTGGCTTGGGCACGGAGGATTTGGGGCTCCTGGGTCACAGGGCTCTGTCGCAGGTTTTGCTTTGCTGCTGCTCTGTGCTAAGGGCCGTTAAGAGCAATGAGTGGGTTTAGCCTGCAGGAAGAGCAGCATGTTGCATCAATGCTTGTGCTTTTACACTGGGAGATGCTTAAGTTTGCAGTGGTGTCTGGGGGTTTTAGAGGTTTCCTGGGGAAGTTTGCAAGGTTCGCTGGTGCTGTGCGAGTGGGACAGGGTCAGGAGTGCTATTAGTGTATTATTAATGTGTTATTAATGATGTGCGCGGGCGAGGGGGGACGTTTGGGCTCCTGTGGGAATCTGTTGCACTCCTGTCGCCAGGCAGTTGCAGAAAGGAAGAGGGATGATGGCGTGGGAGGGCTGTGCTGTGGGTGCTGCGGGAGGGAGTTGCGCTTCCCGCAACCTCAGAGCCCTGTGGGAGCTTATGATGGATTGGGGTGGTCCAGGTTGGGACTCCCAACCTGTTTCCAAAGAGCGGAAGGTGCCGCTGTGTGTTAGAGGGTGACTGTGGCTGACACGGGGGCAATGATGGAGTTGGTGTAATTTCTGCAGTATACTTTCTTTCACTTGAAGCACGGAAAACATTCATTAAAACTTACCCGTAGACTTGGTTTAATTGCTATTATGATTACATCAATATTTGCCTCACCTCTGTCTTGGGTAAAATGGCAAAACAGAAGTGGAAAGGCAGGAATGTCCTTACATGCCATTTCTCTTGGCCGTGGAGGCTCCACGGCTTTTTGCGCCGTGGTGTGGAAGGGAAGCGCTTGCTGAGGGCACGGGGACACCAGACAGGCAGCGAACCTCCAGCATGGGAGACCTCTTCCATGTCCCTTTCCATCCTCTCCAGACCAGTGTGGGAGGAGAGCCGATGGAATTAGGCAGCTGGTCGTTGCTAAGCAGAGCTTTGTTTGTATTAATCCTAGGTAGGGAACTTGTTCTGTAGGTTGCATATGGCACCTGGTGTTACCGAGTGCTGCAGTGAGTGGACACTGACACTGGTGTGGTCTTCAGAAAATGAATTAATTTTGATTTAGTTGTTAACAAAACAGGGTATAACTTCTATTAACTTTCAGACCCTCCTTTAAGAACTTTTTTTTTTCCGCTTTGCGGAATTGTTTTTGCAAATCAAACCAGAAGTGTTAGATTGGAGAGAGCATCCCTATAAAATGTTTTTCATTAGGCAGACTGCTGTGTTTTGTTATGTTGTTTTGTTTTGAGTTTTTGTGTGCTTTTGTGTTTTTTATTTTGATTTATTTTTTTTGAAGGGGTGTGTGTTTGGAAAAATAGGAGAGAGAATTCTTCCTTGCCCAGTGACATTTCTGGACAACACCTAGAGAAAATGTGGTAATGCTCTTTCCCCCTGGGTCTTAACTGAAAAGACAGAAACCTGCCTGTTGCCTAATGCAAGGAGGGCCAGGAACACCGTGATTACCTCCCTTTTAATAGTTTCCATGCTAGCTCTGATGTTAGCTTGTTGTTGGCTTTCCCAAGCACCTGCTCAGACATCTTATTGCTCTGGATAATGTTGCAACTGCCCACAGATTTCTAAATAGCAGCAGTGAAACAAGTCACATTCTGCTTAATTCCAGTGCCTCTCCTCTGCTGGTTATGCTCACAAGTGCAGTTAGGAAGCTCATTTCACAACAGAAAGCTTCTCTTAAGCATAACTTTATTGAAACTGATGTCCTGAACGTTCTTCAGGACATAGCTCTAACTACTAGTATCAAGATTTTTTTTATTATTATTCTTTGTCTTTTTTACTACTGTGTTTCAGAAATTCAGATTTCCTTTTGGTTGGGCTTAAGGAAAGGACGCTTCTCAACTTGATTTCTCAACTTGATTTAAAACTTAATTTTATGTGAGCTTAACATTCATTGTCTTAGTTTGGATAAATGTTTTGACTGAAAGCTTGCTAAATGCCTCATAGTTTTGAGGAGGGTTACAGTCTTACCCACAGTGGCATTCTTGCAATTTGAATGACTAAGTTGGACGCTGCAGCTGCCTCCTATGAGCACATAATTTTTTTTGCAGAATGAGAAACCTGCAAGCCCCATTTAGACATTTGCTCTTCCTAAAGAAGCGTATGAAATTGAGAAACAAAAAGTGTTATTGTATGGCATTTTTAATGTCACTCAATCCCATTTTTTTACAGGTTCTAACCAGTGCTGGCTCTTTGCATTGCACGTAGATGCCGTTCTCTAGTACCGCTTCATTCTGGTAGCTACTTTCGTTGGAAGGTGCACAGGGTTTTCTTGCCAAGGGGAATAGCCACGCTTACCTTTGCACAGTCTTGATTCAGGTTTCCATTCACAGATCTTTTGAAGCTTAATTTCTAAAACTAACATCGTATTTACCAGATTCGTGCTTGTGAAGGAGCACAAAAGGAAGGCTAAAGCAGAGGCAGACTTCATGGTGGTATTCAGGTTTGTTTTTTCCCCCCTACTAGTTCTTGGGCATTAGGGAATATTTGATGATGTCTCCTTTGTAAGACAGCAAAGTTCTGGCAATGTCTGCATTTCCTCCCTTTCTTGAGACAATTGGTGTTGATTAAAGAAACTAGGCTCAAAAGAGTGTTTGCTTTAGCATTAAAATGTATGCAGATAACTCGGTGTGAGGGGTCCCAGGAATAGCTTCCCTCTATTCCAGCCTGCTGGGCTGAAATCGGTCTGTCTGCGATGAGTATCAGTCTGTCAGTCTGGACTGATACTTTTGTCCACTGGGAACCTGCGCCCTGGCTCTCCTGCTTCTTCCTTTTTTTTTTTTTATTTATTTTATTTATTTTTTTTTTATTTTTTTTATTTCCTCCTCTCAAATCTTGTGTTTCTGTTCAACAGGACACTAAAGTGCCAAACCTTTTATTGCTCTGCTGTTCTATCAAGGTCACAAGGGTAAATGACTGCAACTGAGAGTGATAAAATAGAGATGCTTTGTTGTCTTTGGGTCTAAAACTTTGGATCTGCTGTTCTCATGTTCTTTATAAATTTAACTGTTTGGGAGGATGAATTACCCAATATAATGCAGGCAGCTCTTATTTTAACCTTTCATGGTAGCTTATGTGGATGCAGAGCCCTTGGATATTCGCAGGCTGCCACTGCCTGGAAAAGGATATTAAAAGCTAATCAAAGACAACAAATATCTGTAAGCCCTTAGCTACAAGTTTGGCTTGCATTGTAATCTCTGCTCTATTTTTAGCTAGTGAATATTTAATTAGTGAGCATTTATCACTCTATTGTGATGAACGTCCCAGATAAGAAGTATTAAAACTTTTTCAAACATTGATGTAGCTCAGATGTCTGTTTACATTTAACAGCTATACTGAAGCTGAAAGCAAGTTAATGTAGAATCAACAGGAGTGAAAACATAACTGTTTACATGGTAAAAGCCACTTAGAGGGTCCCCTGTTCTGGAGGCCACCCTAGAAGTGCTTGATTGGAGCCCCTTGTTGTCAGATGTGGCCTCCAAGACTCCCTTCATCCTGGGATGTCCCTGAGCAGTGAAGATAAAGGATGTGTCCTGTTGTCTTCAGTCATCCAGCGTCTGTTGCTGGGTTTTCAGCAGGCTTTTGTAACTGCTGACTGTCAATTGGAGCTTAAAGAAGTTAAGTGCCAGCCTGATTATTTTGGTGAGGGTGGTGATGATTTCGGTAGTTAAGCCATACAATGTGGTGTGCGGAAGGGGTTTTTCTTTTCTCTTCCCCCGCCTTTTTTTTTTTTTTTTTTCTTCTTTCTTTTTTTAAACAGTTACTGAACTTGGATTTACCCCACTTCCGATGCGGGATTTATTCCAGTAGGAATTCTACTGGGGATCAGAGCTGCTGAACTTGCACCTCTGCCTGCACTGAGTGCAGCTCATGTGCTTCGTACTGTGTGCTGAGGAAACTTAAAATGATACCCTCTTTTTGCTTGCTTTCAGATACTTAAGCTATGAAGTGGATATAAATTAATTTCTTTCCACTTCCTCTTTCTTGACAGATTCTATTTTGATTTTAGAAAAGCTTATTTGAAACAAGAACCTCTGCTAATGAGAGTTTATTTTTTGGAGCTTTCATCACACGCAGTTATTAATTTCCATTCTTGACTTTGCTTCAGTGTTGTTCTTAATCTCATCTCCTCTTTATCTCTTCATATATATTGCACAAGCAAAGATTATTTCCCGTCTTGTCTTCTCTCCATATTCATTGAATTCTCGGTGCATGAGTGCTGGAACTGACTGAAATAAGACGGATCATGAGCAAGCTCTTAAGGGTGGAGGGTGTGGAAGGAAGACTTAAGAGCAGGAATGTGGTAGAAGTCTAATTTTTAACAACCGTTGCCTGTCAGAAACAGTCACTGTGCATGTGTTGCAGCAGAGCTGCTTAGTTTCCATAGTCCAAACTAAAGGATCTGGGGCTGCAGTGTGGGGGCTATAGAGGCTCAGGACTGAAGGACAAGCCTGAGCAAAAAGGTCCAGATTGTTGCTTTGTTTTTGCCTAAAATGTAGGTTCATTCAGTGATGTAAGGGTAAAGAATGAAGGACACTGGCCTGAACTTGCAGGGAGGGGAGCAGCATCTCCCCTTATGGGATGACACTAGTAATGCCCTTGGAGGCTAATTCCAGGGGAACTTTGGATAGAGTTTGCCCCAATTACTTCCCCATAGTGGGGGCAGAAGATGGAAACCTGCTGCCGATGGTGAGAGGAGACTCGTGCGGGAGCATCCCGTTCCAGGCCCGGCATTCCTGCCATGCCAGCTGCTTCCTTGAGTGTGCTAATAGGTACTAATTTAAGCAGATCAGTCTAGCCTAAACTAAGTACCTTCAGATATCATCCATGTCTGCAGTTTGTACTTGGTTAGATTTTTTTTTTTCCCCTGTTCAAAAGAGGTCTAGCAATGTTAGGGTGCCTGGGGTGGGTTTTGTCTGGTAGGACCTGGAGGACCTCATCTTCTCATCCTGCCCAGGCAAAGACTGATAATCACTGAGTTCTTAAAACACTAAGTAAGCCCAAGGGCAGCAGGCTGCTCCTCGTAGCCAGTGTGAAGGTGGTGTTGGGCAGAGTCCTCTGCAGACACCGCTGCAGCCTGGACATGCTGCACGGAGGGGCAGCAGAGGCGATGCCCCAGCGGTGAAGGGCAGGGAAGATTTCCTGGAGAGCCCTGGAACCTGGTGGGGCAGAGCTTCCCGCTCGGCATCATGGCAGGAGGCAGGCGGGAGCGTTGCCCAGCAGCTCCTGGCGCGGAGAGATCCACCCTGCGCCCGCAGCAAGGGCTGCGCTCCGAGAAATGCTCTGTGCTGCAGCACTCACCCTGGCAAATGCGGCTACTGGCTCGTAGAATTGTGGTTTGGAGGCACCTCCTCTGGTCTTGACTTTGATTCTGTCCACTTCTTCCTTCAACAGGCTTGACATTATCATTCCCAATTATTATTAAAGGTCAGTTCTTTTTTACATCCTTGTCACACTTTTTTTTTTTTTTTTTTTTTTTTTTGTAGTTCTTTCTTTTGCTGTCCTGGGTTATTTCTCCAAAAGCATGTTCTACTTGTAAAAATAACATTATTCAGCCAGGATTAAACCCTTAGGTTTATTTTAGCTGAGCTTTTCCAGAACGGCTTCCTGAAATGGACCTGAATTTAAATACTGTGCAGGGCTGTCTGTGATGGATGCAGTTGGTGCTTGCAATAGAAGGAACTGGGCTTCTTGGCTGCATGCTGCTTAGGACCTTGGTTTACAGCAGTATATTCTGCCCCTTTGCACACAGTTTGGTATTGTTGTGGCTTTTCCAGGATGGTCATGCTGCTCAGGATGGAGATGGTGTCTGTAACCTTGCCCTGGGTGCTGGAGATGATGGAGATGGAGGCTGTGGTCATTAAACCAAGGCTGCTCACTCACATCAGTGGTGCACAAAGGAGCACCCTTTGGAGAGCAGCATATGGATGTGTGTGGGCTTGTGCTTCGTGCCACTTCTTCCAGAAAGGTTAATGGATTGATCAGCAGCTTAAAAGGACTCAAGGAAGAGTGATTACTGCATAATTGTTGTTTTTGTCACCACTTAATAATGTGGCTGTTTTAAAGGGAAAACTGCTGGGGAGAGATGGAGTCCAGGGCTGCAGTACATGCACAAAACTAAAATCATTTAGAAATGTAATTTTTTTTTTTTTTTTGCTCAATGTTTGTTTTATGGCTACCTTTCAGTGTGAATTTCAGGAGTGCAGAGTGATTACTTGTATAATTGTCATGTCTACTAGAAAAAACGTTTTCCCACGAGATACTGTAAGTTGATACTTAGCTTCACTTAGTGAATTACAGAAATTGGTGTGTTTTGCATAGCACACGTTCAAGAGGAGGTTTTTCTAGGTAAAAGCACTTGAGTCATCCTGTTGCTGAACTTTGTGACCCCCTCCTGACTGACTGGTGATCATTTGGGGGTTTTTTGGAGATGTTTTAATTAAAAATGTACCAAAGATCATTCTTTTTCTTTCTAAAAATAGAGCAAAGTGCTCTAAAATGTTCCTTGTAATCTGGAGTTTAGTCTATAGCTTGTCCCATCCAAACAGCAAATTAATGGCAAGCTGTCAATAAGAGCAGGCAGTGCTGGCTCCCTGCAGGAGAATGTTGAATAACACCAGAATTGTAATGTCACTGGTAAACCGTGCAAGGAACCGTCCCTGCATCCTTGTACCTGCTTTAAGTTACCTTAGTGCTTCTCTGAGAGGTCTCAGCATGGCACCCACCTTGTCTGCAGTGGTTCATTAGTGGTGAGTTAGTTGTGTAGTGGTTTAAACACTTAAAAGTTCATTGCCATGATCATATATAAAGGCTGCATCTGAAGTTCAGTATCATGGTGTTGTACTTAAATTTGGGGCCTTCCCTAGCTCATGGAGAGATCATCAATGGCATTGCTTGCAGGACTGGAATTTTGGGCCATCAGGATATATTAACAATTTGATCCTGGCATAATAAATCCTAATTGTGCTAGGCATGAAATGTGTTGTATTCTGGCCCAAGATATTCATGCTTTGGGGCTGTAACATGGCATCACACTGCAGAATTTAAAAGGAAGAGAGGAACTGTACCTGGAAGTGATGATAACTGCTTCCTATGCCCCTCTGTTTATGGATGTGTTGTTTGTTTGTTTAATGTTACAGACTTTAAAACTCTCTAGAAGCAATTTATTTCCTGAAAACAGCAAGGCCTTTCTGGCAGTGTGGTAGGAAGCCATGGGAAGTGAACAGGGCAAGAGAGCAGCCCGTTTCAGCGTGTCCTGTCACCCTGCTCTGCACTTGGGCACTGCGATGCCATGCGCTGACGTTTGGGTGATATCCCCAGGGGAGCGCCTTGAGGGGCGTTTATTGTGCCTGACAGCAAGGTCAGCATCTGACTGCTATTGCTAAGGGAATGAGGCGGTGGAATTGGCAAAGAATTGAAATAACTGTGGACTGGGCTGTTGAAAAGCATGCTGAATACTTGGAAATGGAGCTGGCTATTTAAACCTTGCCCGGATAATTTCTTGAAAGCCATGTTTTCATTAGATGTCTGTGTGTGGTATCAGAGGGAGGCAGCAAAGAATTGGTTTAAGTGCAGGCTTGCCGCGGGGCAGGGGTTGTGGGTGTCACTCAGGTGAATGCTGAATAGCTCAAGCAAATCCCCAGCGTGGTTTTACGGTTGGGTCCAGCTGGTTGTGCTCAGGTTGCAGTTTCCAAGGAGGTGCATGCGCATGGGTGATGTGTGTGCAGCGCTACGGAGGCCCTGCGATGCCCTGCCCGCTGCTCCGGGGGCTCAGCCCTGTTGCCTGTTTCCAGACTCTTGCTTGGGAAGAGGTTATCGCGTGGCTTTTGGTGCCTGAGCAAAAGGAATGTCAGCAATGTAGTCTGTAACGTAATTACCTGCTTTTTTTTCATGTAACAGCAGAGTTTATCCTTTTGTATTATCTATAACCATGTGAAGAAGACTCATAAAACTTGAAGTGGAATGTATATTTTTATTAGGGAAATCTGTTGCTTTTTAGCCATTAGGATGTTGAACCCTGGACTATAAGAGGCTTTCCTCAGAGGGACTAGTAAGCAGAATAAAAACGTTATGGGAGCTGGTGTGTATTTGGGCCGTGACAGCTTTAATGGGCATGATACTGCTGATACTTCTTGGTAAGAATAATACCTGCCACACTCCTTAGGGCTCTTAAACTGCTGCAACCACCTGGAACAGGTCATGGGTGCTGCCGGTAGAGGGGCAGGATACCCCACATAACCCCCCACCAGGCGCAGGGACTCCTGCACCATGTGGAAATCTCTCATGCTGAGTCTCGATTCCATTTGTCTCCACACGTTTAAGCTCATGAATCCTTATTTTGGCCAGGATCCTACTGTGTCCAGCCAAAGAGGTCTCCTTACTTGGCAGGCAAAGTGGACAAAATGACTGCAGGGCCTTCTCCCCTATTCCCTCTGTTTAGTTCTGGGGGGAAAGCAAGGCAGTTCTGTTCATGAAGACCACACATTTTCTGACTGTGTCTGCCTTTGATTTTGAATATATTTATTTTATTTTATTTTTTACTGAGCATTGCTGAGCATTTACAAACCTACTGGTTTGTAAATATAAACCTCTGTTCTTCTTATATTGGCAGGCACTTTTTGTGCTGTTCTTATCACCTTTTTCCAGTGAGGATTTTTTTTTATTTTCTCTTACTACTTTTTCTGTACACTGCCACCCTTGAAATGAATGAATTGGTGTTGGTGGAGTATTCAGTGCTAGCTGTGACCTAAAATATTTACCCGGTCAACTGTGTGAAGTTTGAGTGCAGTCATTTACCAGAGATCATATTCTTTGCTAAAGAATGAGAATAAAAAAAATCAAGCCCTAGTTTATTGTTTTGTTCTTTCAGAAGGGTGAGGAAAATGATCATGTTCTTTGAAGGTGTAAGGAGCAACTAAGTGAAAATCAGGGCTTGCCTTTTAATGTAACTGTCTCTGGTGGCCAGATGTAATCTGTACACAGGGGGGAGGCAAACCTCTTTAAAAGCATCTGGAGCTTTAGTGATTTCTTGTGTTCTGGTTTTTCCCCAAAGATCCGAGCCAAGAAGAAACCTACTCCAGTGAAGTATGAAGTTGGGGATCTTGTTTGGGCCAAGTTCAACAGACGCCCATGGTGGCCATGCACAATTTGTCATGACCCAGTGCTGGACTGTCACTCAAAAATGAAAGGTACTGTATCTACTCAGACCACAGAGCGGAGGAGCTGTGTATGGCAAGGTGCTACTTTATATTTCTATTGATTAAACAAACATTCCTGGCCCTTGATGGTCTAAAGAAATTGACTGTACTGTAGGAAGCTGGGAGATCTGTGAAGTAGACCTAGGCCTGGGAGGTATCACGAGGAGAAAGGGGCTGAAGCCGATGGTAATGAGAACAACGTGGCACAAAGAGACGGACACGTGGACTCTGCTTCCCAGGTACAAGAAGGATGAGCAGCTAGGCTGAGTGCAGGGCAATGCAGAGGGAAGCGCTGCCTACTGAGAAAGTGTTATGGGGAGAAGGCAGAGCTAAGGGCATGAAGCAGAGAGATGGAGGCTGAGGAGTGCAGTGAGTGAAAAGGGAGGGCAAGCAGAGCTGGGCATCCTGGAGTGCGTGGGGATCTGGAGTCAGGCAGGCTTGGAGAACAGGCGGGAGGAGAGGTGTGTGTTGGGCTGGGTGAGGTGAATGTGTGAGAGGAAGTGGTGTTTTTTTTTTTTTTTTTTTTGTTTTGGAGTTGGAAGGAAATAGGGCAGAGCTGTGTGTGCCTGAACACGGGGAAAAAAGGGAGAGCTGGGAGAAAAGAGGGTGCTGTAAGGCCAAGGCAGGGAAGTGTAGATGGGTGATCAGGAGAGCAGAGGGGAAGTGACTGTTTGGAAGTTGTCTCCTATTTGAAGGCCCTCCGATTGCTTTTAGGATCACACTAGCTGCCATGGGGAGACTGGCCCAAATGGCAAGTCTCATTATTTTCCTGGTTTCTCCTTCTGGTTCTTTGTTCTATGGGTAACTGGAAACTCCTTGCAATAGCAGTGACTGTCACTGGGAGCTCTGTGAACTGGTGAGGTTGCTGCTCGCTGGTGGATTTGTCTGTGCTTTTGGTGACTTTTGCTGGACTACGAGTCAAGTGCTGAGAGCGAGCAGGTTTCAGTGACCACCAGCTTGGAGAGCTTTGCTAGTCCTCTAGACACATGGATAGCTTGTCCTGCGTCCCAGGTCTGGTTGCTGCAGTCTTACATGCTGTTCTTCACCTCCCTCTTCTTCCTTTGGGAGGCATTTGTCCTGATTCTAGATGATACTGAATGTGCAGTTTAAAATAGTCTCTCCAGAACTCACGAAGAGCATGTAACAAAGATGTTGCCTGAAGATATGCCAGGCATGTTTCCATCCCCTCTGTCCCCCTGCCAATGAAATTTTGTGTTGGATTTAGTGTCTGTAGCTGTCCAGTAATCCCGTCTCAACCTTTATATGATGATTTCTAGTATGAGAATTCTGTAGGGAGGAAACATGCTATTAGCAAATTCCAGCAAGGTCTGGACTTAAGCCATGTGATAGACTCTTCCATCATGCTCTATCCCTGTTCAATCCAATAGATATCTGGGGAAAACTGTATTTTCCAGTTGTGTTTCTATTTAGTCTGGTTATATTGTTTCCCTGAGCCAGAACTGAGCCAGAGTGGTTGAATCTTGAGTCTGGTGATAGTGGGCAAAGGGCCCCGAGCTCTGTATGTACCATAGGAAGCTGAGTCCTCCTCCCTTAGTTGCCACTCCTGTTGTCATAGGAACAGACCATTCAAAACAAGGCAAGTTGCTTCAAACTCATCACTCGTGTAAAAAGCTTTTCTCTTCTTGCTCTGTGGTTTATTATTTTATTTAAAGCTCTTGAACAACATAACTTAAAAAGAGTTTTGGAGCTGAGAAATTGAGGCTCAGTAGCTTGGCCCCTATATTGTGAATGGGGTGGATGAAGTCTGTCATCTTTGTCCTTGACTTAATGTTGTGCTCTTCATCAATGGTCTTGGCCAGAATCTAAATGTCTGCGCTGCTCAGCATCAGGGCAACTGGCACTGTGTTGACTTTCTTAGAAGAGACATTACAAACCAAATGGGCTGTGAAACTTGAGCTACATGTTCAGAAGGAGAAGTCATTTCCAACAAAACATTAAGCAGGCATTGCAGGGAAATACAGAGAAAAGTTTATATCCCATACTGTAGCTTAGTTAGCTCTGTTCTAATGCTTTTAACCTGTCCCCTCGCCAACATACCTAGTTATTGATTCAGTTCTTAATTGTACCACATCATCCAGTGTTCTTGCACAGAAAAAAAAAAAAAACAAGAATCTCCAATGGGGTTGTGATAGTGCTGTTGTGGTGGAGTTTCTTCTCTTTACTTGCACCTTGGTGACCATAGTACAGCTGTATTCATTAGAACTGGTCCTTTGCTACATTGCAGGTTCTCCTTGTAGTGCAGGTATATGTGTAGTACTTGGGCCCAAGAGAAGTGCTTGCTTAAATGCTACTCTTAATGTTTTATGTCCAGAATAAGAATATGTTCGACAGCAAAATGTGGAACAAGATGGGGTATGTTGTTGTGGGGGAGGTAAAACCTGTATGAGTAAATCATATCCAGAAGGATGTTACTTCTGGGTGTTGCCAGTACACTCCTGCCGTTTCTCAATGGACAAGGGGACTGGACTGTTTAATGATTAATCAGGGAGGAGTAAAAAAGAGAAGTCCTGCCTAGTTATCTCTCTTAAGGAAAAAGATATTTGGACAGTTTTGCTGTTTTCTTGCAACCAAGTTCAGTCTTTGCTCTAGGGAGACAGATCATCTTAGACCTGTTGATCAACTGTTTGTAAAGGGGGGAAAAAAAAAAAAAAAAAAGAGATGCAGAGTAGCAATAAAAACCGTAAAAAGTAGAGATCAAAGGGATCTCCTAAGTTCTGCATAGAAATCCCCAGAACTAGAGTTCATATGGGAATGTTATTAAGCAAAATTGTTAAGAATTGACTAACAAGTTGCTACTATTTTCTCTGTTTCTTTTCCTGTATCTTCATTCTGTTTTATGCAAGAGGTTAATCCTGCTAAATTTCTTGAAATAGTTTCCAATCGGAGACCATACCGAGAGTACTATGTGGATACCTTAGGAGAGCCTTCAGAGAAAGCCTGGGTTGCTGGAAAAGCTATTGTCCTCTTTGAAGGCAGGCATCAGTTTGAAGAGCTGCCTATCCTTCGGAGAAGAGGAAAGCAAAAAGAAAAAGGCTACAAACATAAGGTAAAAGATCTGTTTTTTCTAGTATGTTTTTGATTCTTTGAATCTGCACAGTAAAAATATTCCTTTGTGTCTGGAACTGCACTTTGACAGCTCTCTCTTGTGGCAGTGATTTTTAGCAACACAGCCAGCAAAGTGGTTCTTTGCAACCTTCTGACAAGCCTAGTTTATAAAGCTGCCGGGAGTTCCTAGGCTCTCATCTGTAGAGGTGTGGCCTGGTGCTTTTGTTGCCCTACAGAGCTCTGAGAGGTGGAGGAGTTTAGGCCTCTCTGCCAGCATGGGGTTTGTTCAGCTGCATAGCCCTCTCCTGATGCCAATTACAGGGCGCTTTTAAATAACCTCTCCTCCCTGGCAGCCTCTTTTTGGCTGGTCTGAAGTAGAGGTGGACTTGCACGCTTACTAGATCCCTGAGTGAGATAAAGAAGTGGGGTTTATAACCCCACTTCACCAATTCTCTGTACAGAAACCTGTGAGTGTTTTAATTTGACTTGGAAAATACCATGTCAGTGAGCCTGGAAGATTAAGTTCTCTGGCTCATCATGTCATCTGCTTTTGCCTCTTTTCTAAACATAACAGCCCGAAGCAGTTGTGACCAGTGTCATGTAATGTGACACAGTGAGTGGTCTGTTCTACATATTTAGGAAAGAGGCTGGAGAAATTCACTTTTTAGAATTCTTCAAGAGAAGTGCAGGAGCTCCTGCATTACTTTAAGAGCAGCAATGGTGTCTCCTTTTTTTTTTTTTTTTTTTTTTAGCACTGACTTATTAGGGGTTAATTAACCCCTGCTAATGAAAAACACTGGATTAAATAAAATGCTCTTGCAGATGTGAGCTCTCTGCATGCAGTGTTTTCTTTGGATTTCTCTTTTCCAAGAGAATGCGCAGCATCTTCTCTCAAGGCCCTTCCCCCTTGCGTTCCCAGCTTCCTAACCACTACTTATATGCTCCCAGTAACTTTTTTGGTTCTAGAACATAAAGCACTTCATGGGATAGAATCCAATCCTGTATGTAAGCTGTTGTGCCATTGTGGTGCAGCAGAGGCAATTGGATGTTTGTTGCTTGCATAAATGTCCAGGTTTGCATCCCCAGAATTCAAGATCTGATGCAAGCTGGGAGTGTTTACCTGCTTTGCTACCAGGCTCCATAGGTTTTTGTTATTTGCTGAGGTGAGATTTTTTTTTTGTTGTTGTTTTCTTTTGTTTTAAAAGAAGTGTCAGAAGTTGGAGTTGTTCCTCCTGCCTTGGAATTGGTTTTGATTTTAGAAGCAGTTGTGAAGCCTTTGATTTACTACTGTGCAGCCAAGAATAACATGCACGAATAAGAAACCAGTTTCTTTTTGTTTTAGATGTCAGCAGAAATTTCTCTGCAATATGCAGAGTGCCATTTGTTTTATTCTAAAGATACAGGGGTAAACCTGGGAGACTTCTAGGTGATAGAAATGTTGAATTTGGTTGGATATATTTTAGATATGTATGTCTGGATCTCATGTTTATGACTGGGTGCGCTGATGGAGAGGGCAGATTGAACTCAAGTGATGTGGGAAGAATAAGGAGAAAGCAAAGCAAGCATATCTGTTCAGATATTTTGAGAAAATAATGCTGCAGTTGCCTTGAGAAGCCCTTTGGCTGCTGCTTTGCACTTCTGTGCTAGGGATCCACATGCATTCCCCTTAGACTGTCGCTCCCAGGATTTGCTGGAGTGCCAGAACGTTTGGTCCCTGTGAGACTTGTGCTAGGGACCTTTTCACTGTCTGGGGAATGTACATAGGTTTTTATTAGCTTTATTTGGAATGCCAGGTATTTGGCCAGGAGAAGTATTTTCTATGTCCTCTGCACACTCTGCCTTGCCTCTGGGATTCCATGCAATTGTCCCATAGATACTAAATGCAGAACTGTTGTTCTGTTCTGTACTGTGTCCATTTCTCTCTCCCTTTTACCCTGTTGGTTACCCCCTCAAATTTTTTCTTTTTCTTTTTTTCTTCTTTTTGTCTCCTCCAACTTTAAGGTTCCTCAAAGATTTATGGCTAAATGGGAAGTCAGTGTTGGACAGGCAGAAGACATTCTTCTCGGGGGGCCAGAGGATCAAAAGTACAGCCAGAACTCCAGCGAGCTGGACAGCGAGAAGGAAGCGCCCTCAGAATACTATGCCAATGGCCCTGGAGCAGAAAGGGACAGGCAGCTGAATGGTTGTTTTAAATCCTTGACGTTTGACTCCAGACACCCAGTCAGTGAAAAAGGAAAGTTGCACGTTAAATCACACATGAAAAAGAGCTCTGACAGTAGAAAAAGGACTAGAGTAAAAAAGAGTGGCACAAGAGGGGACACATCTAGAGGAGAAAACAAAGAAAAGACATCGGAGAGCTTGGTTAGAAAGATGATGGCCGGGGATCTACCAGATAAGCATGCATCTCATGAACTTCGGCGCATTGCAAACAGCCTCACAGCATCCAGTGGCCCCAGGGAAAATCATTTGCTTTCGTCCTTTGGAGAAAGACGCTTTGAAAAGGCAACTTTGAAACCGGAGTATGAGACTCGCAAAAGCGATACTCTGAAAAACACACTCCAGGGGGATTTGTTTTCCAATGCATCTTTGGAAAGAGAGAAGAGCTCCCTGGGCATTCTGTGCAGTTCCAAATTACAAATACACTATTCTGCATCCGATACTGATATTGAGAAAAAGCAAACCGAATCAGATACATCCTCTTCCTTCTCTGATGATGGAAACAGTGATGTAGATACCATGGACCAAAGTTCAGAGAGAGCCTCTAGCACTCTTGAAGTTAGTGATTCTTCAGATAAAATGGAGAAGGAGTTTCCTATGACGTCAAGTGGAAACATTAAGCTTTCCATGTATCTGTCTCAGAAGAGCAATAGAAGGGCCAAGAAGAAGTTGCACAGAGATCGCAAATCTCTGGGAGGTTCAGGAGCCAGCAGTCTTGATGCTGAATTTGCAGATGGGGAGCTTGAAGGAGGCTCCTCTGATGCGGAGATGTCACTGATGGCTCTTGAGTGCTCTTCAGATGTGAGAAATGACAATCTTTCCGTAGCAAGCAAGCACACTACTCCCCAAAGTGTTTCCAAGGACAGCTCCTGGGCTACTGTTCCAGATCAAACGATCTTAAAAACAAAAAGCATGAAACTGTCCCGGATCAGGAGTATAAAATGTAAACATAAAGAAAAAGTTACTGGCTTGGAACCTTCTCTCGCAGAAGAGGAGCGGAGTATGAATTGCCGCTCTCCTGATACCAAAGGTTTCTCTGGCCTTCATAGAGATTCTCTTCCTAAAGGTGGAAAAGTTGATGGTCAGAAACTGTTAAACAACATGCATGAGAAGGCCAGGGATTCTGCTGAAATAGAGACGGCTGTGGTGAAACATGTCTTGTCAGAGCTGAAGGAACTGTCTTTTCGGTCCATAAATGACGATGCTGGTGACTCTGGCACTCCGAAGGCCACAGTACCTTTACTTTTCTCTTCCACCTCTGGTCACAGTCGTTTGCCTATTGAGCCAGATTACAAATTCAGCACCTTGTTAATGATGTTGAAGGATATGCATGATAGTAAGACAAAAGAGCAGCAACTGATGGCTACTCAGAATATGGTCCCATATCGAAATACCAGTACGGCCGATGGCTCTGGAAGCAATTCTACAAGTGGGCTGAAGTCCTTGACTGTTGTAGGCCCCCCATATAAAATAGAAAAAAATGGGGATTGTGTCCAGGAGACAGTAAATCCAAACTCCAGTATAAGCAACTCCTCATTTTCACGCAATCCTACAACCAAGTTAACAGGGATTGGTACTAGCAAAAGGGATCCCACGAATACTGCTGTTTCTGGGACAAATGGCACAAATTGCGTATCCAAACGCAACTGTTCAAAATCTAAGCAGCCATCAAAACTTGGAGATAAAACTGTTTCAAACAGAAAGGACTTAAAACCAGGAGGGCCAAGTAAGTTGCTAAGTCGGTTATCCAGAGATTCAGGAGAACGTGCATTCCGTGTTCATGGTTTGGTTACCAGTCCTCTAGGTAATGAAGCAGAAGATACTGAGAGGAAAGAGTCTGTTGATTTAACAGAACATTCAACTGATGAAGACTCTGCCTGTTTATCTGATGACAATTTAGATCATATTGGAAGGAGACCTGAACCTGGTAGAAATATTGAGAGCTGCATTTCTGCTGAAAATGGGCAGAGTCCAGACTTGGATTCAGAGGCAAATAGTGAGAGCTCTCTTGGTGATGAGTCTAATGATATGAATCATGTAGCACCCAAAAAGCGATGGCAGCGTTTTAACCAAAGCAGTGCTAGATCCAATAAGCACATCAGTAGATCTAGGGAACAAGGAAACTTGGAGAGTGCCTTTGGCCTGAATTCTCGTGGCTTTTTGCTGAAGGGAAACGAGTGCTTGGGACGTAGGCATTCCTCTCATTCGAAGGTGCTTGAGGGAAACCTAACAGATCAGGACTATGAGAATCATTTAGACTTAGTTGAGAAACGTTTGAATGTATGTGGTAAGCCAAACAACAGTGGGATGGACTCAGAAACAGAGCTTGGCAGCTTTGCTCCCCAGTCTGAATTCTCTGCACAAGGTAAGGGAGCTGGACTTGCATCAGAGTGTGTATATTTGTATGCATTTTTAAGTCTTTTATTTAAAACAAAATTATGGATTTTGGGGCTATGTAACATGGAAGATGCACATATCTCATCTGAAGAAAGTGTGTATGTTTTTGGGGTTCTCTCTACAGACAGAGAACAAAGGAGGTGGATTGATTGGGGATTTATTTATCTCCACAATGCAAGGTGTAAATTATTCATTGTAATGAATTTGGGCTTTTTTTTTTTTTTTTTTTTTTTTTTTTTTTTTTTTTAATTGTACCCTCTTGCTGTAGTCCCTGGCCATGTACTTGCTCTTAGCTGGATAGATCAACTCTAGAAAGTTGTGGGAAAGCGACCCTCAAAGGTTCAGTGGCTCTATTTTTCCCCTTTCTCTACCAGTGCTGTTTGACTTAGAATCCATGTTTGGTTTGGTTTGTAGGATTTCATCAAGACTTCTGTTGCGTTCTTGTTTGTTTTAGAGTGGAAGTTTATTATCTGCTGATAACCCCACAGATTTCCTAATTTACGGATCCTATGGGGCTGCCTGAGGGATAAGGAGAGAAGAGAGGAGAGGGAAAGTGGCCAGGGAGCTTGGGACTGACATGGGCCTGGAGGAAGGTAGACAGAAGTAAGGCAGCCTCCACCAAAAGAGGGTGACCTGGAAAAAAGAAAGGTTTGAAAGGTGCCAGGTCAGACAGCCCTACCTCTACCCTGAAGGCCATAGAAAAGTCAAAATGAAACCTTGGCGATGATTCCACCAAACTAAGTGGCAAACTAACAGATTAAGTGGCAAACTAACAGATTAAAAATCTGTTCGCAAGAGCTGTTGTAAATTTGTATAACCGGCAGAATTTGTGAACCTCTGTGTTGTTGCTTCTGCTACGTGCTGCCACATGCGCACTGACGTGTGTGTGCTTGGTCCTTAGCTAGAGCTACTGCAAGTTACCTGTGCACTTCTGTTTCATTGCAGGGAAGACAGCACCTGGCTCGGTGGTCATAGGAACTAGGAAAAGCAAGTCATGACAAGCACAAAAATGAGCCCATAGGGTGCAATGCACTGGGTAGAAGTTCTGTTTTGAAACCATGACGAGCTTAATCATTCATTAGCTCCTCTGGCTGTGGCTCTGTGTGGTTTTCTGAGAATTTAAGTACACACATCTTCACAAAGCAAGTAGAAAATATATTCTTTGTCCTGGGTTTGTGCATGTAGATGGACTTTGCTGCAGAGAGGTGTCACAGCCTGACCAAGGAGTTGAATTTTGGCCTTAATCAGGATGCAGCTGAATTCTCATGGCTACATAATTTTTTTTTTTTCCCCTTTGTGATTGAAGAATCCCCCTCTATTGCTATGTGGGATGGAGTTGCAAGTCTAGAGAGAGAACTAGAGACTGATAGTTAATAAGGACTAACACTGCTGAGACAAAAGGAGAAGAAAAACAGCAGAGTGAGGCAGATGGCTCCCAGGGTGAAGTGGCATTTGGAGAGCAGAGCTGTCCAGGTGCTGCATGCGAGAATGTGATGCAGGGGCCCTTCAAGGGCCTGGGTTTGCTTAGACACAGGCCAGATCAGCAGCCATGGTGTAACCTAACTCCCCTGCCCTAAGAAGCAGCTGGGCTTTGAAGCACATCTGATGCCTTTATTTACACAAGTGCAGTAACGAGGCATGAGAGTGTCTGAGCAAGGAGCTGTTTGGAGCATGCCAAGGCCAGGGACACAGTGCTGGTACTGAGTAAACTGCTAATGCTGTGACAAGTCCCCTCAAGGAAACTAGTTTTCCTTCTCTTATGCAAGGCCAATTCTATAGAGAGTAGAGTATGATGTTGGAAACTTGACTAACTGTGGCTGAAGAGAATGAGTTTAGTAGTACTTTGAGAAGGCATGATTAATCCTTGTCTGCAGCAGGCAGAATATCAGCAAAAGGGAGCATTAAAGATTGCATTCAGAGCTGTTGTTTCCACTAAGCACAAACTGTAATTCCCCATCTTAACTGAATGGCAACATTTGGCCCTTTTTTTTTTTTTTTTTTTTTTTTCTACAAACATTTGTATGTTTTAGATCAAATAAGGCAGAAATGAGGACTGGAATTTGCTGACTTAGAGCATTTTTAGAGTAATAGTTTTATAAGGTATGTGGTTTTACCATTGCCACTCAGACTGCATTTGGGATTCTTGTACAGGATTCCCTTTGGAAGCAAATGTAGTTAAGCCATCCCTTTTGGCACAGTGCTATGTGCTCTGCTGGATGGTTCTGAGGCTCTGAGAAGTTGCCTAGTGAACATACTCATCCTATAATCTGGTTATATACTGCAATATATATTTCACTCCGACACCTGCACAGAGCTTTCATAGTGGCTGAGACTAGCTGTGTTTGAAGAAGTTTTTTCCATTCTTCTCTTTTGGCCGAGTTAGATATTTTAATGCTTGTTTAACCACAAAGCCACAATAAAGTGTAGCAATGTTGTCCAACATCCCTGTTCTTAAGTATTGCCCTGGAATCCTTTGTTATAAAATGTTTCCGCTTAAAGAAGAAAATAAAATAAAAGCCACCTCCTACACATGAAAAGAAGAAGAGAATGTGTTTGCTGCTTGTTCCAACATTGCAGGAACTGCAAAAGTTCAGTGGCCAGGAGTGATCTTTTGAGAATATTGTTTAATAATTCTGAAAACTAGATAAGGTGAAAAGGAGTCATTTGATCAGAGACACCCCAGGAAATGACAGAAATGAATAAACTTGCATTGTGTTGATTCTGAAATTTGCTTGGGAGAGCTGGCATAGAGTGTCAGGGCTTTTTTTTTTTTTTTTTTTTTTTTTTTTTTTTTTTTTCTCTAAAGGTCAACATATGTTGAGGTGTTTTGAGGTAGTATAGCATGGGTGGTTGTGGCTGTGTTGGGGAAATACCCGTTACTGGATTTTTCCCTTGTGAAGGTGCAGCGCTGTTCAAGCTCCTCACAGAAGGCAGCTGACCTTGAAGAGCTTCCAGTCAGCTGCAAGCTGGTCTGTTCACTCCCTGGTCATCTTGATTTCACGGTAGGGTTTGTTAGAAGGCCAAGGGAAGAATAAACAGGCTTGCAACAGCACATGGAAATTGTAGGCGCCTCTAGGATTGTAGTGCAGAAGAGGATGTGGTGCTAGGGAGCACACAGGAGGAGCTAGGCTTATGTGTTACGAGTAACTGAACTGTCTTCAGGAGAGCAATGACTTCCCTTTGTCTCCACACTAAAACCACAGGAGTTGGGTTAACAGGAAAAGCAATATGAAGAGTCTGAGATGGTAAACAGACTTAAGTTTGGGTAAACATACTGCAAGCAAGTTTGATATCATTTGTCTACAGATATGGGTGAAATTCCTTGGAGTTTCTCAGTCTGATAGCTCCTACTTTTTGAAATCTCACCTGCTGAGTTCCTACTTGAAGCCTCTTAGGTCCATAAAAATCCCCCCTGCTATGTCAGCATTATGGAGAACATGATTCTCAAAGATTATAATGCTGTTATCAGAGGGAATGAAGTCATAGGGCTCTTTCCACATGGAGCCTCTGGAACGGAAGGCAGAGCAGCTATTATCAGCCGATCATAAGGAGCATTTTGGCTTCTGATCTTCTTGGAAACATAGTCTTGAAGCTGTTTTCCTTTTTCTTAGTACATTCAGAGAGGAAACGCCTTAGAAAGCCAAGTAAACGGCTTCTGGAATATGCAGAAGAATATGATCACATATTTGCACCCAAGAAAAAATCAAAGAAGAACCAGGAGCAATTACAGAAGGTAGGTTAAGGCAATTAAGGTCTCTATGGCTGTTAATCTAGGACTCTGGTTTGTCCTTGTTGCTTGCTGAGTTTTCTTGGGGTGTGCAGTGCTGTGCAGGATAAATGCCTTCATCTCCGCTTTTTGCCACACTAGGTGAATTCTGTGGTGAAGTCTGAATTTGAAGGAGGGCCTCCTGCACAACTGAGTCCGGCAAGAGATATCCAACGAGGACAGAGTCCTTTGGTTTCAACTCCATCTTCAACCAAAGAGTCCCCTCCAGTCCTTGAACCAGAGTGCTCCCTGTCAGAACTAGGATCCCATTCCACTGATCCCGCTGACCAACTTTTAGAAGCACATTCAGATTTTCCAGAGCTGATGCTGTCTTCCTCGGATGTTTCTGAAGTTTCTGCTTCTCCTGAAGCAGAGGAGAGATTCCTGAAAACAGGTGAGTTGAGTGTTGTGTGACACTGTTCCCGTAAGTCACCATGTCAGAAGTTTGGTAGAAAATGTTGCTCCAGTCAGAGTGGAAAAGTTAATAACTGTTGAGCTGTTTTCTTGCTTTGCTGTGTTCAGTGCCATTACTGGTCACTGGTACTTGAAAGGGAGAGGACAGGTGAAGTGGGAAGTGGGTGGCCCAGTGAGTTGATTCTTTACATCTCTGGTTTTAGCATTCTCTAGTGTATGATGCGTGCCACTTGAAGACATCATACACTAGAAGTCACAGAGTGTCCATTTATCCAAATTAAAATAGCCATGAGTCCTTTTCTGAATCCTTGACATCTTTGCTTGTTTTTTGCTTGCAAACAGTTGCATTATTTTTGGCTCAAAACAGTCTTGTTAAAATATTTTCAATGAGCATTGACATGTTGCAGTTAATGTGCAAAGTGTGACTTGTCACATAGGGGTGGGCTGACATTTTGGTCTCATGGTGAGTTCAGGAAACTGTAGTACAGAATTCCCCTCGGATCTTATTGTTATTACTATTTTATTTTTTTCAGCAGGGCACTGCATTTGAAGATCATAGAATCATAGAATGCCTAAGGTTGGAAGGGACCTCTAGAGGTCATCTAGTCCAGCCCCCTGCACACGCAGGGCCTCCTAGAGCACGTGGCACAGGACCGCATCCAAGCGGGTCTTGAAGATCTCCAGGGAAGGAGACTCCACAACCTCTCTG
>JAWLRI010000995.1:58179-93515 GCA_034781795.1 Crypturellus tataupa | reverse complement strand
ACTCTGCATTCCCTGACTACGCTCCTGTATTTCTCCCAGGGGGCCTGTCCTTTTTTCCACATTCTGTATACCGCCTTGTATGTAAAAGACTTTTCCCTTTTCAACAGGGTCCCTATCAGAGTACAGCTAACAGTATGTTCTCTGGTAGTGTCTGTGTCCAAAGATAAGTGCAGGGTTAAGGCCTTGGTGTTCTGGCTACATTAAGTTGGAGGCAACTCTGTATCTGTTTTACAGGCTTGCTGTAAAAATAAACCGAGTAGGAAATTGAGCAGGCAGAAAGGTACAGACATGGGAAATCAGCCTGTGCTTTTTGTGGGGATTTGTGAGTATCAGAAGAATGGAAAGTGGAGAGGAATGAAGGAGACAAAAAAATGGGGACGTGAAGCCAAGGTCCAGGATACAGGGAGCAGTGCAGAGTGGCGTAGTGGGAGCAGGCAGCCTGCAAGCAGAGGGCACAGAGCTCTGCTGCCTTCTAAGAAACCTCCTGCGAAGGGAAGCGGAGAGCCCAGGCTGGGGACAAGGAGGCTTCCTGAGAGAGCGATGCCGTAAGGTCTTGTCAGAGCCCTGGGGCACTCGGTGCAAGCAGAGGTGCGTGTCAGGAAGGACTGGCACTTCCTGCTCATTACGCTGTTAGACAGGATCTGGAAGCTGGTGCAGGTTGAAACTACGTATATTTTTTTGCCCTCTCTCCCCAGGTAGTTTTTAGCCAGGATCAGGGCCGTTTACTTGTTTACCATCCGTAGCATGAACACTGGTGTGAGGGGTAGGAGACTGAGAGCAGGGTCACACCTGGACTTTTTTACACCATATCAAAGCAATTCTGAAATTTTTAATCTGAATTACACTGCTCGAATATGTTATCTCATGGCATTAACTTCATAGTCTGTCTTCTGTGGATATATTTTTTTTTTTGTATAAATATCTTATACTGAAGTATGCCTGAAGGTCACAGCAAGTGGAGGTCCTTTTTTGTGAGTTGCACAGATGCAGATAATTGGCTACCCAAAAGCCTTGTAATCTATAGCTTATACGTGAAGCAGATTGAGAGTTTTGAACTGTTCATTGGTATTTGTTCAGTGGCATTAGTCTGATGGAAGAAAATCCTCATTTGTCTAACAAAAGGAGTTTTATTGCAGGAAACTTTGAAAGCAAGCGTCAAAGGAAGCCCACGAAAAAGCTTTTGGAATCGAATGATCTGGCCACTGCCTTTATGCCAAAGAAGGAGGAGTGGACTCCCCCGAAGAAGGTACTTCCTTTGCAGTGTTGTGAACATTAGATACATAGAAAAGGAGTCCAGATATCGCACTCACACGCTCTCCATTGAGGCAGGGGCTGTAGCTTTCTGTGGCTGTGGTCCAGGAGGGAAGGTCCACCCTTCCCCAAGGTGCTGGCTGTTGTGTTATGATGAAGAAATCTCTTGGATACAGAGGTGTTCCCCACCCCTCCCCACTTATAACATGAATTGGGAAGTTCTGGCTGTCAAACCTCTTCTCTTTATTGATTTGTGTGGGAAAAGGATCTGCTTGAGTGCTGGCTGGGAGGTGTGAGCAGAAATGTTCTGGGCAGAAGGTTTCTGTCACAGGGAATCCCTATTATGCTGCACTGTAGCTTGACCTTGAACCGAAGGCTTTGTCCTTTTCTGTCAGATTTCCTGTGAATAATGTTTCTTTCATTACCCTCCCTAGGGGGCTGGTGAATGGTATGCAAGTGTAGAGCTTGTAGCAGAATGGAGACTTGAGTTATATCGCATATGCAATATGCAATGTTCGAGTCAGATTTCTAAATAAAAAAAATGCTTTGAAAAAACAATTAAAATGAGTTATTTCAAGTGTGGCACCCATACAAAACTCATTAGTGTCCCTCAGGTTTATTAAGAGCAGTCTTGCTTTCCTTTTCTCTCCCTATTTGGCACAGTTAGGATTGCAGTAGTGCGGAGGCCAGTATGTTTCAGTCATAGGCTCCACGCAGATGTAAAAGCAAGAGAGGGAGTCTGTAGTCTCCAGTAATTTTCAGAGTATTAGTAGCCTTTCCAGAAGAGCTCAGGAAGCAGTAGGTCATGCTGGCCACCATGAGATACAGCTGGCTTGGCATTCCTCCCTTCCCAGAGACGGTTGATGTTTCCACATGGAATGTATCAAACACAGAAACCAAATGTTTTCTTGAACAGTCTCTAATCATTGATGAATTTATGATCTGAAATGTTACTTGGTGTAGCTGTTTATGAAGGTGCTGAGTGGTTGAGTGATGTGCATCTCTGATCCGTCTCTGGTTGCGGCTGGTGAGTTGTGCTGTGTTGTGTTTCTGTAGGGCAATCGCCCTTCTGAGAGTGACAGCTCCGAGCTCTATTCTCCAACCCGCTTCTCGGACCTGGGAGAAGGTAAGTGGAGATGGGACCACGTGGGCAAACAGTTGACACGGGATTACAGCCTGTGAGTGTAGTGTGTGTATAAGGTGTGTGCTGGGCTCTCAGAGGGTCCTTGCTTCATCTGAGGTGGCAGAAGATACAGGTACTGAGGTCATTCAGCAAAAGTGCCTTTGTATATGTCTCCCCTATGGAAAGTAGAAATGTGTGATTCAAAACTACCCACAAAGACATTCGCTCTTTATTCTTAGTCTGCTACTTGGAGGAAACCCGTTACTATGGGTATCAATACAGTGTCCTTGCGTGACGTTGAGACGAGGCTCAACAGTGGCTGCTCTGCCCCTTGAAGAACTGTGCAGTTATATCTTCTTGTCTTCTGTGTGTGGTGGTTTGGGGTTTTTTATTTATTTTTCTTGCATTAGCATCACACTGGTATCTATATTGATGCAAGGAGAGCTTTTGAGCAGTGTTTTGGGAGAGGACATCAAGTCAGCGTTTGATTAGCAATTTAAATTTTGCATTGGTACCTTCTTTTTAGCTCTGGAACAGTCTCAGAAAAGTCAGAGGGATGTTTTTTGGCAGCTTGGCAGAAGAAGCTCAGACTAGGAGGAGTCAGTGTTGTCCAGGTCTTCTGATGGCTGCAGGGCAGAAGGCAGAGTGCCTGGAGGCTGATGTCGCCCCAGGGTTTACAACTCCAAGGCAGTAGGGCCTGATTTGAAGCTATTGGCAGGAGTGTCGAATTTGCTCATGCTGCCTGTGGCAGGAGAGTTATTCTACATTTTCCTGAGTGGTATTTCTGTCCCATCCCAGCTCCTGAAAAGCTCTTGGAGAAGCAGCGGAAGCGGAAGAGACAACGCCATCCCTCTGTTGCGATGCACTCCAAGAAGGAGAGGAATGAGGAAGGGCTAGGGGAGGCCCCGCATTCTGAGGTACTGTTGGGTTTTCCTACGTGCTGTGATCTCTGAAACTTGTCTGCTATTTCTCAGGGCACTGTGCAGAAACAAGGCCAGGGAGTCTTTGGCTGGCCGAATGTGAGGATGGTGTTTCAGCTGGGGCTTTGTCCCACTGATGTAATGGCATGAGCCTGGGGTTGAAGCTGAAGGTACCACCCTGATTTAATAGCTATTTGGTGGTGACTGCTTAACTCAGGCTCAGCTTTTAAGCTACTACTCAGCTAATTCTCCAGGAGAAAGGCTGTTCTGATCTGACAAACCCAGGTTTTGCCTGGCATTTTGCTTTGCACCTCAGAAGGTCTTGCTGTAAAAGGCCTTGTCTGCTGGTGGTGGGAATCCTGCCATTTTGCATACCAACGTGAGGTGCATAACCCTGGCATGCTAGGGTGAGCTGAAGGTCCATGTCGGAAAGGGTGGGGGGAATATGTGATTGCTTGCAGGAGCCCCTTGTTACACTCTACCATCCACCTGAAAGGGATAATTGGGGCAACTTCCTTCTACTGCATCCCAGCAGAGCATACAAATATCTCTGACAAGCGCATTTTGCCTTTTAGGAATGAGCCAGGTATCACCAAGTGTAGGGGAAGCAAGAACTTTTCCTGGGAGAGACAGGACACCCCTGGGCCTCCCACCATCGCCTCTCTTCCAGTGGCCCAGGTTGAGCAACAGGCTGTTCTGTCAGGATAGTCAGTATGTATTTCAGGAGCCGATTATAGAAAACATATATACTGTTATATTTGTTACTGTTATACAGCTTCCAGCAGAGCACAAGCAGCACAGCACTTGTCTGAGCAGTGCCAGCCACCCTGCTTTTTGCTGCTTCTGCTTTTTGAGAAGGGCATTTCTGATGGGGGTGATAATTCTGAGTTTGGGGCAATGATCCTGGGTTGGGCAATGCTCCCTGTGCTGCTGTTAGCACACAGGTCATTCTGTGTTCCTGAATTGTCCTCACCTGGAATCATGTTTCAGAAAACCTGTACCACTATCTTTGCCAATGCTGGGGGGTAGTTAAGACATCCGCTAAGATGCTGGCTTAGTTCACAGTGAGCAAGTTACCTGCGTATTTTCTATAGGGAAGAAATGAGGGAGCCGTTCAGAGCTCCAGGGTAGCGAGGCCGAAGATCTGAGCCTCTTCTTGCTCACTGCAGAGGAAGCCCAGAGAATCTACCTGTCTCCAACCTTAAGCATCTGTGTTGAGTACCTAAAGCTGGGTAACATCAATGCTTGGCACTTTTTACCAGCATCCATTTCCCTGTTGACTGTGGGTCTCATGAGCCACTTGGCTCAGATGGGTACTGGTGAGTATTGGGGTACTGTGGAGATACAATTACATTTTCACTCGGAATTCAGACCATGCTGGTCCCTAAGTGACTGTCCACACAGCAGGCAAAGTCCCCTTTCTGATGAATGGTGCTGGAAGAAATAGATGGTCTGATGATACAGCACAGTGAAGCCTTGGATCCAGCTGCTTTCTGAGGAAAAGAGGGCAGAGGAAAGCTTGTCCACCTGGGCTGAAGCAGGCAGCTTTCTCTGTCCTTGCCTGTCGATGGAGCCAGGAACACAAGTTCACAACATCAGGGAAGCAAGAAACTGAGAGAAGGAAATGGAAAATGCTGTTGAAATGGTTGTCAAGGTTGTGAGCTGAGGTCAGGCCATGCCAGAGAACAGGCCAGGCTCTGGAGGATGTTGCCAGATGCAGCAGCAGCAGAAATAGTCTGGAAGAAGACCCAAGATGAGACCTGCCCTCTGTAGGAGGTATGTAGCTTTGCAGTGCTCACAGGTTTGGTAGGGGAGAAGAGGGGGACTAGTGTGACAGGTTCTTCTGAGTCATGGCAATCCCCTTCTCACTGTTCCCAAAGCACAATTGCCTGGCCTTGCCCATCTTTCTCAGCTTCTGGCATTCCCTACCCAATGTGGATGTAGGAAGCCTTAATTCAAGTAAGACTTAGGTTTCTGTTTGCAAATTGGCCAGATATTTGTAGAACTAAAAAGGATGGATTTAGACCAAAAATATCTGGGCTAAAGCGTGCTGTGCCACACAGCGCTATTTTGCTACCAGCTGCCTGCTGAAGACAGGCTTGCTGGTTAACATTGTATAACCCTAGGTGTGTTTCATTCTGCCAGTCCATCAGCATGGCAAGCATCAGGGTTTGAAACAAGTAGTCCCAGAAGCTGTGAGCCAGAAGCTTAGAAAGATGAACCCCCTCAAAATCTCTCATATAGCAAGCCTGAATCTCTAGTGTCCTTAATCTGTTAGAGGTGTCCACTAAGGCACCCTGTATCTCCTGAGGGGGGTCCTGGATGACCATGAGGGGAGCAGAGCCCGGGGCCCCAGAGCGAGCAGAGCAGGAGCTGTTGCTGTTTGCCAGGCCTGGCCTGTAGCTGATTAACTCTGCTCTTGTTCTTTGTTACAGTGACCCCTGCAACCTCGAGGTCACTGCTGAGCTGGGCAGAAGAGGGAGCACCAATGTAGGAGTAGGAGGACCTGAGCTGTACCCGTACCTGGAGCACTGGTCTCCAGTGCTGCTCCTGAAGCTACAGGCTGATGTGGAAGAGAGGGCTATCAATGCAGACTTGAGGCAGAAGTAACCGCTTGAATTTTAGGGCCCCACATCCAGCATTTGGGCAGAGGGCTGTCTTGTGACAGACTGGGGCCTTGCTAGCTGAAGGAAGGCTGCAGGAGCAGCGGTGTCATAGGCAGCACTTGAAAATGCTGCTGGGCATAGAGGCAAAGGCATCAGTAGTGTTGTTAGCTGTTCTTTATACCAGTTCAGTAGAGACCTTCATGTCCCTCCAGCAGGGCTGTGTGTTAAGACAGCACAGCTCCTTTTCCAGCATTCCCACAGGCTCTATTGCTGCTGGCCTTCAAGTGTGTCTGTAATGGTCCGTGAGGTTGTACACTGTATGGTATGATGGGTTGGTGGTAGTTTGTAGCTGGGAATTTGCTTTTTTAATGCTCAATAAAGGAAGTTTATACCATTCCTCTTTGCATTGTGTGTTTTTAATATACCATCAGTGCATCTGTGCTTCAGCACTCCACAGAACTCACATGGCTTTAAAATATCCCCAAATGAAAGCATGCTGTTGCATCCAAAGAATGAAAAACAAACAAAAGAAGCAGCTTTATCTGACTAGGATACCAACTGCAGGTTCTTTCCACTTAAGGGCCTAAAACTTCCCCCAAATTTGTTTTGCTGGGCTAATCATGTGTTCAGAGTGTATCTAGTTCAACTTGCAAGCTGAATGCACATTCATCCTAGCATTAGTGGCACAACATTTCTCATGGGCATTCTTCCATACAGATGTCAAGCTCTCTCTCCTGATTGCTCTTTGGATACCCAGTGCTGGGCATCTTCAAGCATATTCAGAGAGATTGCTACTCTAGACAAGAGTTTGAATTCCTGACAAGGTCTTTAAGGTGAACAGTATGTGTCTGAATATACATTGGGAATGACCTTGTGAGCCCAGGGGGATGTGGTGGCCCATCACTGAGATCTCCTGGATGCAGTGCTGTGGTCTGGGTTATTAAAAACAAAAATGTTACTTGCTCAAAGCACTTAGTCAGCTCCTAAGCACTATGTTGGTGCAGTGATGAAAGTCCTATAAGGCTTCCCCTCTATGGAGTTTTGGCTGGGGCTCATAAAAGACTGCAGAAGCATTGCCTAGATTGTATCAAAAAGCATAGAAGTTTCATATCTGAAATCATCTGTCTTGATGAAAGTGAAGGATGTTCTGCCATGTGCCAGTGTCTCCAGTGCAACTACTGCTTTTCTTCCCTTAAACAGTCTCTATGCAGGTTCACATGCATGTGAGAGGGTGTCCTTCCACCTTGGGAAATGCTGTGGCCGCTTTGCAGGATCTGTAAACTTGGTCCACGTGGGTGCAATTGAGTCTCCATTTTCAAAGTCCCTCTGTTTTTCTGCAGGACGCCAGCGCTGTTAGGCGTTGCAGTCAGTGCTGTCTCCGTCACTCAGGTGTCAAGTAGTTACTATAGACTTGCCGCCTCAGGCAGGAGGGCTGCTGTAAATGCTCTGCTTTGCTGTTCGCATTAGGGCAAATGTGCTAATTCACAGCACCTGTGGAGGTGTAGTGTACAGGGATAGTACAAGCTGAGAAGTGTCTGAAGAAAATTAGTTCATTTGCTGGGTGAAACCTGCAGTAAGATTGTTTGAAGGTTCTCATTTGCAGCGCAAGCAGACATCATGACGTGGGGCACTTCTCTGATGTCGGGTGGAGGGCATGATTTTCAGCCTCTTCCAGACTACCTAGTTTGTTTCTATGCAGGGTAACCTTTGTTCCACAACCATGACTTTTCCATTTTCAGAGAGGGGATATACATGGCAGAATAGGTGTATTGAATGTACATGTATTTTGAATGATTTAACAGGCTAAGAGTTCTTTTCTTCTCTTCCTTAAAGTTTTTGGTGGAACTGTGTAGGGGTGTCTCTCCAGGGTGGGTAACGGCCTGTAGTGCAGTTTGCAGGCTGACTGCCAAACCTGTATGTATTTGATAGCTCAATTTGCAAGTCAGGACAGGAAAGACTGACAGCCTGAATTCTGTTTTTTTTTTTTTTTTTTAAAGGGGGAGACATCAGTGCATGGGACTGCTGCAAGCCCCAAAGAGGGCAATGAAGAAGGGTCCGAGAATGACCACGGAGTGCCTTCATCCAAAAGGATGCAGGGGGAGCGTGGAGGAGGAGCAGCTCTCAAGGAAAATGTGTGTCAGGTAGTGTCCTTGAAACGTCTGAATTTACCACCCTCACGTTTTCTCATGTAAACTATGGCATGCACCAGTGCCCCTGCTAACCGGGTAGCCATAAGGCACTTCTTAAAGAATGAACCCTTCTTTGGGCTCCGTATGAGGGCTGTGCACTGCTGGAAGTTTCAACTGTCCTTGAGCTGGTAGCACCCCTTGTTCTGAACTGAGCCTTCTCTGGGTAAGCATGTCTCATTCTGCTAAAAGTTAAGCATGTGAGAAAAGAAAACACGACCAACCTATAACTGATTTTAGCTGATGTACAGTAGCAGGTGGCAGCGGGTGCAGAAACCACCCCAAATTCCTGGAGCAAGGAGAGCTCAGACGCTACCTGCCGTCTCTGCTGGCAGCCCTGGCCGGTGCCAGGTTGCGCCGCTGCCCGTGCTGCACTGGGGAGGGGGTTGCTCGGAGCTCACATTGTGCTTCCTTCCCTGCAGATCTGCGAGAAGCCGGGTGAGCTGCTGCTCTGTGAGGCGCAGTGCTGTGGTGCTTTCCACCTGCAGTGCCTTGGGCTCTCCGAGATGCCAAAGGGCAAGTTCATCTGTAATGAGTGTTCCACAGGTACGGCAGCCTTCGGGAGGGCAGGACAGGCCATTAACTGCCTCTCAGTTCTCTGCTTATTGACTTAATGTTTGATGATCATATTCCAATTAACTAGTCTCATTCCAGAACAAATATTCTTCAGGCAAGTGGGTTAGGAAGAAGGGAATGTTCAGAGTCTGGTGGGAAAGAGAAGGGGAAATTTTATATCTGATATTAGAGAGAGAAGAGCAGTAGGGAAGGATGCGTCCAGGGCAAGCTGGAGAGTGGAGAATATCTAAGTGGAATGGTTGATGTTTCTTTCCTCTTCCCTCAGCTCCAGCCAGCACTGACAATTCTAAAATGATCTTTGTTTTCATTTGGAGCTGTATTGCAGCTGCAGGCAAAACCATCCTGGGATCCATACAGTGGGCTGGGAAGCTGTGCCGTGCTAATACGCAGCTCGTCGGCGATGGCCGGCGTTCCTTCAGCTCTGCTCTGTGGCTGGTGTTATGTCTGCTGCTCTTTCTGCAGGAGTCCACACCTGCTTTGTGTGCAAGAGCAGCGGGGAGGACGTGAAGCGGTGCTTGCTGCCCCTCTGCGGGAAGTACTACCACGAGCAGTGCATACAGAAGTACCCGCCCACGGTCCTGCAGAACAAGGGCTTCCGATGCTCCCTGCACATATGTATGACTTGCCACGCTGCTAACCCTGCAAACATCTCTGCATCTAAAGGTACCGCAGTTCTCCAGAGTGGGTCTGAGAGGCGAGCAGAACCCCTGCTCTTTGTGTTTCACAGCCACTGTGCTCTTACGTGGTCCTCTAGTTGTTTGTATTGATTTTCTGTCCTAGCCTCACTGCAAATGCTTGAGCACTTGCTGGGCAGCAGCTGCTCTCCAGTGAGCAGGGAGGAGGTGTCCCTGTGAGGTTGCTGCTCATCAGCACCTCTCATGGTCAGAGGCAGCAACTAAAATGTTCTTTTCTGTTCGGATACTTGGCTGCCTGCACGTCCCGCGATGGCATGTTCCATTCTGGGCTTTGATTAAGTCTCTGAATCTGTGCAGACTCTCACGTTTCTCCTACTTAATTTTCACTGTTACTAGTGCTACAGTCAGTGCCTCCTTAGCTGTCAAGGCAATGGTACAGAAAACAGCATAGTCCTGATTTTGGTATTGTTTTCTTCTTTTTAAAAACTTTTTAAAATGCAGATTCATCTTTTAGTGACACTCTTGGATTAAGCTTCTCAGGCAAATGTTTGTTTGAACTGTTCACAGCAGTGCTTTGACCTTTTATTTTTCCCCCTCTGATTAAACCTAAAACATTTATATATATCTTTTATATTTGCTTCCAAACATGCCTGTCTTTAAATTCCTAGTATCTTAAGACTAGTAATAATAATAATAATAATTAGTATCATTATTAATAATAATAACTGTCTTTTTATCCTTAACTCTACTATCCTGTCCTTTATTTCCATATACTGATACTTCATGTAATAGAAGTCACCAGGGCCTCAAGCCCCCAACTGACCCCTTCTCCACTGAACACTTGCCTTGTGTTTTTCTGTCTACTTCTTAGTAGGCAAATTTACCGCTTTCCTCTGATCTCTGCTCCCTATTAATTATCTCCTATGAGGAATTGAACAGAAGAACTGAACATTTTTGAATAAATTAGGTTTTAATAGTCTCTAAATTCTCTGTTCTGGAATTTGGTAGTAAAATAGTGAGGTGAGTGATGATGTTTCCAAAAGCAGTATAGATTGTTTTCCTGATGTTCAGCTAAGTGCTTGGATCACCCTCTCTCTAGTTACTGTCTGAACTAATTTGCTAATTTTTGTTTGTCATAGCAGTTGGTCCATGGACTCCTGAACTGTATCTACCATATGTAAGAGGTTTTTCACTTCTAAATAATAGGTTTTGTTACATAAAATAATTTGATGGAATCCAATGAGTATAACATGGTGTGTTTAAAAAAAATAAAAGTAAATTTCTTTTTCTGAAGATCTCCTACAGTTGCTTGATTGGTCCTCGTGTTCTAACAGACTAGTTTGAGGAGAAACGAAATCTTAGCTTCCCTCAGAGTCTCACTGTTTCCAATGTGTTTGGTGCTAGGTCGCCTGATGCGCTGCGTGCGGTGCCCGGTCGCGTACCACTCCAACGACTTCTGCCTGGCTGCCGGCTCCGTGGTCCTCGCCTCCAACAGCATCATCTGCCCCAACCACTTCACTGCGCGGAGGGGCTGTCGCAACCATGAGCACGTCAACGTCAGCTGGTGCTTTGTCTGCTCGGAAGGTGAGACAGGCTGCGCCGGGTCTGCTGCCACCAAGCAAGGCCCCGGTGTAAATGATAAGCAATAACAGAAACACTGTCAGAAGAGCTCATTTTAACGGGTAGATGCTTTGCCTGTGCAGAGCCTGCAGTGAAAATGGAAGAGAACAGGTTATCTTCCTATCCATCTCCATAGAAATCTAGTTTCAGTCTAGGAATTTTTCCAGATTCTTAAAGAGGTTCTTTGTGCAATAAAAGTATGGCATGAGCAGTTGAAAAGGGTTTGCAGAAGGATATCATACCTTTTTGATGGCTGTTTTATTCTGTCTGTAAATGTAGAGGCCAGCGTGTCTGCCCAGTGACTCTGATCAAAATCTCCTGTTTTTTGTAGGGGGCAGCCTTTTATGCTGCGAGTCGTGCCCGGCAGCCTTTCACCGTGAGTGTCTAAACATTGAGATGCCAGAGGGAAGCTGGTATTGTAATGACTGCAAGGCAGGCAAAAAGCCACGCTACAAGGAAGTAGTCTGGGTGAAAGTTGGGCGCTACAGGTAGGTGAAGGCAGAACAGACTTATCCTGTTCCTTCTTCATGTGGTGGTTGTGGTGTCCAAGAGGAGAAACTGCTCCCCTTTGGAGGATAGAGTGCAGCAGCCTCTGACTTACTTCCATGCATGCAGCTGCTGGTGAAGTGTATGTTTTTCTCCTCCCATAGCCACCTTTTTCCCCACCAGCTTTGGTGATTGCCCTCACATTAGTCTTTTCCTGTGCCTCTCAATCCAGTAGCTGCATCTGAGCCCACTGCAAGTGGGGACGTCAAGGTTTCATCTGCCCTTCCCTCTGCAGGTGGTGGCCAGCTGAGATTTGCCACCCCAGGACAATTCCCGTGAACATCCAGAAGATGAAACATGACATTGGCGAGTTCCCTGTGCTCTTCTTTGGCTCCAACGATTACCTATGGACACACCAGGCCCGTGTGTTCCCTTACATGGAAGGTGATGTCAGCAGCAAAGACAAGATGGGGAAAGGTGTGGATGGCATATACAAGAAAGGTAACTGCTCTCGAGATCCACGGTGACTTCGTGTTCTGTTTCTCTTTCCCGTGTGGAGAAGTTGTGTTCTTTTGGGAGAGACTGAGATCTCTTGGAGCTAAAGTTAACTACATCTACTGAGTAAACTGCTTTTTGCCTATCATCCAGTCCACCCCAAATTTTCAAAGGTCTGAGTTCATACAGGATGCGCAGATCTTGTACTCTTCTCTAGCTCTGCCAGAGCTGCCCTAAGCCTGGTCAAGCTGCTGCTCTGTTAGCTTTGCTGGGTCTTAGTAATGTTTTTATGTATAAAAATGCAGTTCTGAATATAGCTGCCTGACACGTCTTCATAATAAAAACAGGCAAAGCTAGCTGGCGGTTTGGGTGCTTCATCACCTGCAGGCAAGCCCCATAGTGCTTGAGCTTACAGGAACACAGGCTTTGCCCACATAGGAGAGTGCAAGGGACTGAGCTTTGCACATGGGGTGGACTGTCTTGAGGTGAGTGGAGAGAGTTCCTAATAACACATTGTTCTTTCACTTAGCTCTTCAGGAAGCTGCAGTGAGGTTTGAAGAGTTGAAGGCACAGAAAGAACTGAGGCAGCTTCAGGAAGACAAAAAGAATGACAAGAAACCACCTCCCTACAAACACATCAAGGTGAGGGCAAGTGTGGGGGGACAGGTGCAGAAGAAAAGTGTTGAGCTCTCGGTGCAGGTGATTTACAGGTATACAGAAACATTTCTACTGTTTGCGCATCTGGCTGCGTTTGAAGGTTACTTTGGGCCCACTGGCATCTTCAGACATGCTGCACAGAAAGGATTCATGTATCAGCAGCGCTGTATGGAAGCTGGACACCAGTAATAGAGGTACTCTGATTTACTGGAACAGATCTGGACAACTCTGTTCCATGTCAGTTGTGTGGTATGAAAGAAGTGTCTCTCTTCCTTGGGGACTTAAGGGAGAGCACTAGTAAAAGGAGCAATGTGCCCAAATACTATGTGCTAGCGGTGCAAGGTGGCATTCCCACAAGCTGTGGGGAAGCAGATGGGTTGAGGTACTGTGGAGCAGAGTCGTGGGGAATATGGTAACCCAAACTGGAGCTTGGTAGTATCTTGTTTCATCTTGTGGTGTGTTTCTGGATTTTCTGTATCCACTGCTGATCAAACAGAACCACTAAAGCAGACATATGGGTTGGAATATCAGCCCTTCTGCAGAGTTTTGGGGAACTGTTCAGATTTAGGGTTGTGTTTTGAGATGGATTTGGAGTAGTAAAGAGCACTAGTGGATGGAGATGGCTGAGAAGGAGAGGTAGGGCTGAGGAGGTTCAGGCACTTAAAGTGTAGACCCGGTTGGGGTGCAGGGTGATCACCAATCTAGTGACATGAGTGCGTTTTTTTCTTTCTTAAATTGCTGCCTTCTGTTCTCTTTTTTTTTTTTTTGTGACAAATTATGCAAGCTAAACGAATTTCTGGCCTTTCTGTTTCTAGCTAGGATTTCTAGACAGACAGGTAGATCCTGCATGACTTACTGTACAGTGTAAAGAATACAACTGAACGCTGTGGCACTGTGCCAGCAGCATGGGCTAGGCAGCTCCAGTGGTGGAAATCCTGTTTCTCATTAAAGGTATTTTTAAGTCTGTCTCTGGCTGCAACACAAAGAAATTGTGGAGGCAGTTCGGAGCCTTTTGGATAGTCTTTTAATAAAAATAATAATAGTCATGGCCACTAGCCATGACAGTTGTTCTTCTGAGGTCTGAGTACAAGCTGTTTGTCTCTGTGGAAGAAAGGAAGCTGTTTGCAGGAGCACACGATGGGTTAGGCAAGGCTTCAGGGTGGAATGGGGAAGGTAGCTGTGTACACTCCGTTACTTGGCCTTCCAAGGAGCTCAGCCCTGCAGGACTAACCTGAGGAGCAGCAGTACAGGAGACTGCTGCTTCCTTGGTAGCCTTCGTGCCACGGGGATTATGATCATGGCTTGTCCAAGCATCTCCCTGCTCAGGAACTGGTTTTGTACCAGTAATGTCTGAATTAGGACCTTTCATGTTGGGAGGGTGACTTTGCCTAGAAAGCACTACAGTTTGGAGTGGTAGTGCCAGAGCCAGCAATGGCACCTCTGGCTGCCAAGTGTGGAGCAGTCCTAATTTTGAGAGTGTCTCATCATTGTTGTAGTGTCAAGCTAACTGTTTAAGTTAAGAGATGAGAAGGAAGCAGCAGAAGAGAGGAACGCAGAGTGACAAGGTCACAGATGGGAGGCAGAAATAGGAGGAAGAGGCTGCAATAATAGGAAGAGGAGACTGCATGTGTTAAAGAGATTAACCTGGGGTGGCTGATTGATTGGCTTTTAAACAAAGAAAGAGGATAGGACTAGGCCAGCCTGTGGCAGGCTGCCAGTGCAGGAGTTTTGCTGTGTGGGTGGGACTTGAGAAATTGCGTCCGGGCTGAAATAGCCTTGCTAAACCATTCCCTCCTTCATGTTCTTGGTAGAGAAAAGGGACCTGATGGTATTTCTTGCCCATGCAAAGTACAGCAAGGAGCTTTTCTTCAGTGTCTCTCTCCAAAGTCCTGACTCTCTGTTGCCTGCCTTTCAGTGTTTGCTGCCTTTAACCAAAACCAAAGGACCCTGCTCGTGCCACAGACAAGCCAGTCGCTTCTCCACCTGGTGCTGCACTCTGCTTCCATCAGGAGTGGTGTTTAGAGAGCTCTTTGGTTTAACTCTGAGCTCTTGTCTGGGCCTTCCAATCCCAGCCTTGTTTGGTTTTTCTTTCGTTTGCATCTGCAGGAAAGTTGGGTAGGGAGAAAACTGCTTGTGCCCTGTGTCTAGGTAGCCCTCCTCATGCTGTCACACGCTCACAAGCCTGGTTCTCACAGTGACAGCTGAGAGCAAAACAGCTGGAAGGTAACAGATTCCAAAAAGAGGGCTGTGAGGAAAAGCTCAGGAGAAAGATCCGTCTCCCAGGGGATGGAGAAGGTGCTATTTCATCCAGTGAATGCTTGGTGTCAGTCACACGTGTGGTGTGTGCCCAGCCTGAGGGCATCCCATCACGAGGGATGAGAAGGGGCTGAGGTAGTCAGAGTGGTGCTGGGAGGGGGACACTTGGCAGCTTCTGCTCAGAGGTTACAGCAATTCAGACTGCACCAGATGGTGCTAATGGGGGACCTACATCCTGCTTAACTCTTTCCTCTACGTGTGTTCATCCTGAAACAATGTGCACAGAAGCACCCATGGGCCTATGTATCTGTGTCTTTCTACACCTCATTATAACTAACTTGCCCTGCAGCCTGTAAGCTCGTAGGCAAGGGTTAAGTGTAGCAGTGACTATGGCCATGAGCTCGTGTCTCCAATCAGCTAACATCCTTCATGTGCATTCAAGGTAAACCGGCCAGTGGGAAAGGTGCAGATCTTCACTGCAGACCTCTCGGAGATCCCACGCTGCAACTGTAAACCAACGGATGAAAACCCCTGCGGCCTGGACTCGGAGTGCATCAATCGCATGCTGCTCTACGAATGCCACCCCATGGTCTGCCCTGCTGGGGAGCGCTGTCAGAACCAGTGCTTTTCCAAACGGCAGTATCCCGAAGTACAAATTTTCCGCACACTGGCACGAGGCTGGGGCTTACAAGCCAAAACAGACATTAGAAAAGTAAGTGCTCTGTTTCTACGTTTAACTCCCTTTTCCACAGTGTCAGTTTTAACAGATATGTTCAAATGTCTTCCATGATTTGAAAAATATTTTCTTGATGGAGAATGTCAGTTATAAAAGAAGTAGATGCATTTATTTTTTCCAGCTCTGACAAGAATGGTCTGGTTTAGCTAAGTGTATGGTTTGTGTGTTGCTGTAACGGGGTAACTCAGATGATTGCTTGATTTATGTGCCTGTATGGAGGGGCACTAAAGTGATGAACATTATGAATGCACTAGGACACTGGCCTGCAGACCGTTCTTGGGGTTTCCAGACAAGGAACAGAGGTTTTCTCTTCCCCTTGTTCTTGAATAACCAGACTCTTCTAACATGAGAATCTCGTTACTGAGATCAGGGCTTGGCGCTTACAAAGGGGGAATGTTTTGGAGATGGCTGTAATTATTTCTGAAACGAGTTCTCTAGGCAGCTGAAATATTTGTCTTTTTTTTTTTTTTTTTTTAATCCAGAGGGTAGTTATTCTGAGGCCACACATCTGTGCTGAATGAAAAAGAGTATTAGAACAACCTCAAAGCGAAGAAATGATGAATTGAAGCAGAAGACAATTAGATAGCATATAAGGAAAAGAATGTCTGAAGAAGGAGGAGTATGGAAAACATACAGTGGGGGAGGGCTTGATATCAGTAGGAAAAGTGCGAGAGTCTGGCTGGTTTAGGCTTCACCACCTGCTGTGACATAGGTTGAAGGATTTCTCTGATCCTGTTTTGTTTTTCTTTTTAACTGTCAGTATGGAAACTGCAAAACTCCGTTACTCAATGGAGCTACCTCTTGGCTGCAGTGGAGCAGAGCTCCCTGTGCTTCCCTTTGATGGCTGGAGTAGCCTTTGTAGTACTTGGCTACAGGTGACTCCCGGATTTACTGGAGAGGACACCCTAAGTACATTATGCTTTATTGTTGCAGGTCCCAAAATGGACCTTCCAATTGGGATGCAGTTAGGTAGTGTTTTGAGCTTTGCAGCAAAAAGCAGCTATCTGTGGTTTCCTTTATGCTATCCCTGAATGCTCGTTCTTTCCATAGCACAAAGAATAATACGAGGCTCTTATTGCTTTATTTTACTTCACATTATTTGCTGAGTTTGTGAAATGGCTATATAATGCAGAGCTCTCAGTGAAGGTTGTAGGTCAACCTGACTGCAAAGCCCAGAGGAAGGCTGTTAGGAAAAAGTTTCTACAAAGGAAACAGGAACCAAGTTTAAGCATGGAGATGGATGGCCCCCTCTCCTGGAGGGAATTTGTTTTATCATCAGCTTGTTTTCTGTCTTGCAGGGTGAATTTGTTAATGAGTATGTTGGGGAGCTAATTGATGAAGAGGAGTGCCGAGCCCGAATCCGCTATGCTCAGGAGCATGACATCACCAATTTCTACATGCTGACACTGGATAAGGTATGTGGTATGTGCTCTTGCCAAGATCCTGGCAGCAGTGAAATATCTCAAGGGCTGTGTGATAGTGGTCTCTCAGGAATTACAAAGGTGCTAAGAGTGCTGATGAGCTGGTATGGATTTCCACTAAGATTAGTGGACTTCTACTAAAAGAATGGACTTGATGTGCAGTGGAGAAGGCTCAGGTTGGGATATTAAGATGCAGAGCAAAGTCTGAACCAACTTCATTGGAATTTATACAGAAAAAGGTGAGAGACTTGTCTAGGAATTGTCTGCAGATTGTGGATTGTGCTTTAGCACATAACAGGATGAATTTCATAACCTCAGGGTCCTTTCCAGCAGCTGAAACTTGCATAGTCCAGTACTGGAGTGGTGAGTGCTGAAGAAGACAGCAGTCCTCAGATATATGTCACCAGGCACAAGGGGACCCTCATTTATGTTCAAGACCGAGAGAGAGAGAGAAAGAGAGAGAGAGAGAATAAAGAGAGAAAGAGAGAGAGAGAAAATTTTTCTCTAGCCACAAAGAGTGTTCTCAGTGTGTTCTGGAGCCTCAGTTCAGTCATTAGCCTAAGTTCCTGACTTCGGGAGAGAAATAATTTTGTCAAGTGCTTTCCATACTTTGCCACTCAGGATTGGAAAGTTCTAAAGTAAACCATTAAAGCAGGTATAGAAAAATAAAATGCAGAGTGTGCAGGGGATAACTGTATGACTGCTTTCTAGATCTCCCTTTTCCTCTTTCTTTCTTTCTGAAAGTTGACATTGGCTGTATATTGTTCTCATTTGGAAGCCTTTGGGATAATTAAGCAATTGCTTAAGCAATAAGTTAAAGCATTGTGAGGCCTTCATTCTCCCATACCTTCTTGAAGAGGAAGATGATGTCCCATGGGACACTCTACTGCCATATAATCTGCCAACCCTGTCCAGTGAGACATTAGAGTACAGGATTTGGTTGGGCATCTTGATTGTCCAAGGACCACAGAGTAATGCCCCATTACTTACACTTGTTTATAGTGCACATGGGTTCTCAGGTGAAAGTGTACATATGTTGCGCTGTTATAAAATACTCTCTTGGCACACTGATATATGTGCTGGAAAGGCTTGAGCCAGAAGTGTCACTTGTTAAACGTGTTTTTTCCTTTTCTTTGCAATTTTAGGATCGAATCATTGATGCTGGGCCAAAGGGCAATTACGCTCGGTTCATGAACCATTGCTGCCAGCCCAACTGTGAGACGCAGAAATGGTGTGTGAATGGTGACACTCGGGTTGGGCTCTTCGCGCTTGTAAATATCAAAGCTGGTAAGGAACCACCCTGTCCTACCTGGAATATGGAGTGTGAGGGGGGTGGTAAGGCCAAGGAAAAGGCTTCTGGCTCACTTGGAACATCCTTAATTTTTCTGTTTTCACATGGGCTTTCATGAGACAAAACACCAGCACTGACATAGTGAAACACATACATCCATGGTATAAATGGAGGTTCCTGGGTATAATTTACAGAGCCAAGAAATGGAACTAAGTGTGTCACAGCATGGGGTTGAATACCCTTTTCTGCTCTAGTATATGGGAGGAGAGGGGAGTGCACTGAGTTCTCAATCCACACAGATCTACAGGAAGAGTAATGGTTGATATCCTTGCATAGCTTTGTCAGTCACTTGTATAATCATATTTAAATGCTCTTAAGTGGCAGTAATAAGACATTTGCTACATAGTTTGTTACAACTTGTCTTCTGTTTTTGATTTGCTTTTGTGTTAGGAACTGAGCTGACTTTTAACTACAACCTGGAGTGTCTGGGAAATGGAAAGACAGTTTGCAAATGTGGTGCCCCAAATTGCAGTGGCTTCCTGGGAGTACGGCCAAAGGTTTGATGACTCTCTTAAACTCTTCCAAATGATCTCTTTGCATAGAAATGGTGTGTTAGCTATAGAGATTACTGGAAAGGTAATCAGTTTTCGGGTAATCAGTTTTTAGCTCTGAGAACATTGCTTGAATTGAGATGAATATTCAGGCTTTCACTCTAAGAGGCACAGATCTTAGATCTCAATTACTGGAATTGGAGTTGTTATGAATAGTCACAGGAAACTTTATGTTTTGTGGAAAGAAAAAAGAAACTCATATAATGAAGCAACCTTAGCTGAGACCATTTTCCTAAGTGAAGGCCTGAGTAAATTGTGAGCATGCTTGGAAGACCAGCAAACCCATATTCCTTGAAGCTGGAAGTACCTTAGAGTCAGAATTCTGCATCATCATCTTTCCTGCAATAATAAAGTTCCTATTTTTTCTGTATTTTACTTAAACACTAAAAGTATGCACATCAGACAGAAAAGAAAATTTGCCATATCTACAGTAGAAAAATCACTAGTTTTTAGCACTTATGGACTTTTGAGAGCTTAGTTTTGTAACAGTTATGTTGCAGTACCAAAAATTGATTTCAATTACCTTGCTTGTATGAGCTGGTTCTTACTGGGAAAAAGAAATTACAGAAGCAATTGACTGAGTTCCTAGCTGTCTTCAAATAAATCCGTCTCAGCTGTTGGTTGGTTTCAAGAGATACGCCAAAGCACCCCTGTACACCACGTGCCTCTGACATGTAGATGCTGGCCACTTACCCACAGTTAAGGGTTAAATGTTCTAGCAGCACAGCCATTAAACCCCATAAAAATATAGAAAAGGTTTTGCATATTTCCCAGAGAGACAGGCCTTAGTTCTGCCAAAAATATATATATGATAAAAATAAAGTCTTCAAAGAATGATGGATCAGGTGAATTACGCATCTTGCATAGTTATTTCTCTTCTGTTGTTGTAGTAGTTGTGAATTAGAGTTCAATATTTCTGCACTGCCTCTGGGTTATATGTGGCTTGACTGTCATTTTGCTCCTGAAATTGCAGCCTGCATGATGGGAATCAGAGAAAAATATCCTTACATTGGCATTAATGTTCCATTGCGATAATGGAGGTAATTCATTGCAGCTCGATGAGATGGCCTAGGGAGAGAAAAAGAAAAAAAAACCAAGCAAACAAAAAACAAACCAGTATTTCTTGCCCCCTCCAATTCATCCCACAACAGATGCATTTTTAAACTTTCTGAAGATACAGCAAGACCATACTTCATTGATTGTACTCACAGTTCACTTCTAAAAGCGATCCTTCTAACATTGCACTACAGTGAAAAAGTGAGAATCACAGAAATTTTATTTAGGACACTGTTCAGCAGGTTCAAATTGTTTGTGAAAGTTTTTTTCTCCTTTTTTCTTTTTGTGGCTGAAAAATAGGAGAGTATAGGTAAAAGAGATAAAAGGTAGGAGTAGTTTAGGTCATCAATGAAGATCATGAATGAGAAATAGTGGTGGTGAAGGAACTCTTGTCCTGATGTCACAGCCTGAGTGTGAGCTGCTGCTGTAATGCAGCTGTGAAAAGGCAAATGTAGCCAGAGTGCTTGTAGAGAGGTATCTGCAGTTCTGTTGGAGAAGTACTAAAGTTGCTGTGCACAGCTCTGGGGCATCATGTGAGGTAGCATGTGTAATTCAGTAACTTGTGTTCGGGAGAGGGGTACTCAATACAGACAGAGAAAAGTCATTAGGAGGATCAAGGAGATCGAGACTGCAAAAGGGTTTGGTTTGTGAGAATGGCCGTGACTGCTGCCTGTTAGTGTAACTTGGTGGTACTTCAGGGAGAGAGAAAAACTTCTTCAGAAGTTTCCACAAACTTCTGAAGCTTCCACAAAAACAAGAACAATTTACTCCGGGAACATGGTGACCACATATATGAAGCATCAGGTATGGCTGGCAGCAGCTTTTAATCCGGGGATTTGTGGTTATAACACCTTGCAGCAGGAAGGGACAGACACCCGTATTAACTGATTCTCTTCCCTGCAGAGCCAGCCCAGCCTCACTGAGGAAAAGTCCAAGAAGCTGAAGCGGCGGCCGCAGATGAAGCGACGGTCGCAGGCAGAGGTCATGAAGGAGCGGGAGGACGAGTGTTTCAGCTGCGGGGATGGAGGGCAGCTGGTTTCTTGTAAGAAACCAGGGTGCCCCAAAGTGTACCATGCTGACTGCCTCAACCTGACCAAGAGGCCCGCAGGTCAGTGCACGGGGTGCCCCGGCCCTGGGACTCTCTCTGCCATGTCTAAGCACTAGGGAACTTTGTCACTTTTGCACCACACAACACACCCCACTGTGGCTGCAGAGGGTGAATTTGTTGCCAAAGAGGGAGCTTGTTGTCGCTTGTAAAATGGTGCTTGTGAGCTGACCCCAGAGTCATCCTCCAGGCTGGGCAGAGGACAATTCCGTGGTGACGGGAGAGGTGTTGGTCGCTCAAACTCGCTGCTTTTCCAGGGATGGATGGAAATTATTGAAATGAATTGTGAGGGGAAAAAAAAAAAAAAAACACTGCTGAAAAATGGGAGCTAAAGAAGAATGTGTTGGATGTCTCAAAAGCCATGGCTTCATAGTTAAGGAAAAGTATCAAAGCTTCGTTCACTTCGTTTGTAGAGAAGTTCAGGCGGCAATTTAACACAGGAAGCAAAAGTATCCAAAATGTTCTAGTTTGTTTACAGAGAAAAGAAAAGATTGATACAGTTTTTAGTTCATTAGTAGCTTAGGAGCTTCTGTTAAACCATGTAACATTTTGAGTAAATTTTGAAAATGATGGATTGCTGTCTCTGAAAGATTTAAGATTATCTCCTTAGTCCTTTTCCAGATTAAACAAAAAGTCTATCCCTGCAGCTCTTATTTTCTAAAATTAGAATTCTTGCTCTACTCTGGATTGTGTCCCCTCTGCCAACATATTTTCTAAAGTGTAATAATAAGAATATTTAACAGTGTTGCCAACAAGCCCTTGCTGTTGCCAACAGAAAAGAGTAATTGCGTTTTGTGTTTTACATAAAATTCTTCAGGAAATGAGATTGGACTTACTTTGCAAAAACAACTTTTTATATATATGTATTTATTAGTTTGTGATTTGCCCCATTAACTTTGAGTCCTGTTGTCTTGATCTCATTCATATATTTGTTTTATTTCTTCTTCCTAAAATAATGATTTGCACATTGTTTTTTTATGGCTTCTTGTTGGTGCAAGAGTATCTGTCCAATTTATCAATTTAATTTTGTATTCTGAGCCTGCCCAACAAAAAGTCCCTTACAGCCTTGTTGTAGTCTACAAATGTTTCTGTAAAGATATTTACTACTCTGCTTCCAAAGTTTAAATTAAAACATAGACCAGAACAGACCTCCTGCAGGACCTTATTTGAAATGCTCTCTCAGTTTGACAGAAGACCATGAATAGCTGCTTTTTGAGTTTTGAGATTAGTTTTGCCATTTTATTTTTTTTAGATCTATGCTGTTATTTTCATAACCAGAAATTAGAATATTATACAGAATGTTAAAGGTTCGTCGTTTTTGTACTTCAAAGGCTTCTTCTGTCACGGGACTGCTGTCAAACAGTAGGAATTTTCTGCTTGTTTGCATGCTGCTAATTGTATGATCATACTTCTGAGCACTCCTCTTCCCTGGGCGCTTTCTGGAAAGGCTCCTTATTCATTAGGCTTTTTATCCTGCCAGGGGCCATCCATGTGGTTTGATCCATCCATCCTTGATGAAACCCACTGGCAGTTTTTTGTCTTATTTCATTTTCAGCTGTTACAAGTGACCTCTATAATAACAACTCCGAAGTCTCTCCCGTGGCCGCAGCGAATGTTCAGAGCGGCTGTTCTCTTGTCAGGAGAGCTCCCCCTTCCCGGCAGTGGGAAAAGCTGGTGCAAAGTTGGTGTGAGAGCAGCAGGGGGAGCAGCACTGCGAGGCCAAGAGGGGAATAGTATCTAGTCTGGAGCTTCCATGTTCTGAAAAAAATGGAAAAGACACAGAGGCTCTGTGTACATTTTGTTTGAGACAGAACAGAAGTCTTGGATGAACTTCAAAGGAACAGCAAAACATGCTGCGTGTTCCCTGCAGCCCGAGGGGCAGAGCGGCGTGCGGGGCAGCAGGGTGGGAGGCTGGCATTGCACAAGCGCGTCCAGAAATGGCCACGGCTGCTCAGCGTGAGAGCAGGAGTCTCTATCTCTTCCTGCCTTCCTTGGAAAGAGCTGGTAGCCAAAACCACAGATGTGCGGGCTTGGTTCGGGCAGGGTGGGGAGCGCTCCAGCACTGCTGCCCTGCTGGTGGCCGTCCTCTGCCCTTGCCATCTGTGAACTCGATAGAAGCCGGGTTGAGATGGCAGCAGCCCTGGCTGGGGGGAAGCAGAGGGCTCAATCAGTAGGATCCATTTTCATGTTAAAGGAACAACATAACCTCTATGAACTTTTGTTTTCTCTTTCTCCATGTTGACTTTGATCCTGCAGTGAACAGATTCAGTGTGGACAGTGACCTCCTCAGGGCACAGCTCCGTTTTGTGTTTAGAAGCATTTTTATTGGGGGCATACACAGAGATTAAGAAAGATGTCTTGAGGACAGAGACAAGAGAAATTCATTTCCTTATATCCGCTGTCCTCTCTGATAAACGGGAAGGCAGGAAGTTGGCCCCAGAACTGACAAAGACTTAGATGAACCTGAAATATCCACAAATCATTCAGCATAGAGGGCAGCCTGTAATCCGTATGGCCAGAATTTAAAAATAATTTGGATGAAATTACTTCAAAAAGTCCAGTGGATGTCTTGTACACAGCTACTGTTGGGTGTGTATTTGTGTGTTCTCTGGAAATTAGAGCCACAACGAGGTGCACGCTGGAGATGCTTGCCCTTATGTAGGTGCCCATACTAGGCAGTGTCATCCTGAACTCAGGTGGGCCCCTGTCCTCATCTGGCATGGTTTTTATTTGCCATGATGATGATTTCCCTTGTTGCTTCTAAGGACTGCTAATTCCTGTTAACTGCTCTTCAAGAGTTATGGTAGAGATTGAGAATCAGCAGCCACAGAAGCATATCCAAGTGTTCCCAGCGTGTTCCAACTCATCCTTGCATCTTGTATGCATTCACCTTGTATCTTACCTTCGTACCACTTCTAAATTATGTCTTTTCTCTTGTGTCCATACTGCAGGAAAATGGGAATGCCCATGGCACCAGTGTGATTTGTGTGGCAAGGAAGCAGCTTCCTTCTGCGAGATGTGCCCCAGGTCCTTCTGCAAGCAGCACCGAGAAGGCATGCTCTTCATCTCCAAGCTGGATGGACGTTTGTGCTGCACAGAGCACGATCCCTGTGGGCCCAACCCGCTCGAGCCAGGAGAAATTCGTGAGTATGTGCCTCCCATAGGAGCACTGGCTAACGGCGAGGACACCCAGCCGCCAGAGCAGCCATCTGCAGACACAGACCTGAGCGCCCAGTCTCTGGACAGGCTCCCTCAGTCCGTGGCCTTCAGAGTGCAGACATCGGACAAACCCCCTGCTACCCTAGCGCTGAGGCTGCCGCCTTCAGACAAACCCCCCACCACCCTGGCCCTGAGGCTGCAGCCATCCAACAAGCCCCCCACCACCCTGGCCCTGAAGCTGCCTCCGCCAGACAAACCGCCTGCCACCCTGGCCCTGAGGCTGCCGCCGTCAAATAAACCCCCCACCACCTTGTCACTAAGGCTGAAACCCTCCAACAAACCCCCCACCACCCTTTCACTCCGGCTGCAGCCTTCGGACAAACCTCCCACCACCCTGTCGCTCCGTTTGCAGCCCTCGGACAGGCCTCAGGCTGCCCTGTCCCTCAGGCTGCAGTCGGAGAAGCAGCCCGTCGTTGTAGCGCTGAGGCCTGAGCAGCCCGACAAACCTCCCACCAACGCAGTGCTGTGGCCGCTGGACGAGTCTCCCAGTGACTCCTCGCAGCCTCAGCTGCCAAGCAAATCTCCTCCGGGAACACCGCCGTCATCGGACGAGTCGCTCGCTGCTGCTGCTGACCTGCAGCTATCGGACAAGCCTCCTGCCCCCACTGGCGTGTTGGGGTTCTCGGGCAAGTCCCTCGCGGGCACCAGGACCCAGCAGTCTCCGCTGCTGGAGGAGTTTCCAACGAAATGCCTGCACCCTCCGCTGTCAGACAGACTTCTCGGCACCGCGGGGACCCTGCAGCCCCAGGCAGTGCATGAGCCTTCTGTGGCCAACCAGCCCATGCTCTTGAATAAAGCTTCTGCCCAGAGTCCACAGCCGCAGCCCGTGGAAAAGGTTCCCAGCTCTGTGGTGTCACGTGCCCCAGCATCAGAGAAGGCTCCGGGCCCTGGTGTGCTGTGGCCTCTGCCCATTGACAACGTCCCCAGCTCCCCGGTCTTACGGATCCTGCCCATGGAGAAGGCTCCTGGATCCGGGGGGCCACGGCCACTGCTTCCAGAAAAGTCTTCCTTCTCTGGGGTCGTGCGGCTCTCGGCCCCGGAGAAGGCGCCCAGCTCTGGGGCACCGCGTCCCCTGCCTCTGGAGAAGGCTCCCAGCTCGGGGATGTCCCGGATCTTCCCCACAGAGAAGGCGCCCAGCCTCAGCATGCCGCGGCCACTCCCTCCGGAGAAGGCCCCTGGCTCCAAGTCACCGCACGTCCTGCTGGTGGAGAAGGTTCTGAGCTCGGGGGCCCTGCGGCTTCCTCTGGGGCAGAAGGCTCTGACCCCAGGGGTGCTGCGGGCCCTGCCTCCGGAGAAGGCGCCCGACTCCGCAGCACTGCGGGTCCTGCCTCCGGAGAAGGCTCTTGGCTCCGGAGCGGCCAGGCCTCAGCTGCTGGAGAGGCCTCTCACTCTGACAGCCCCGTGGCCACAGGCGTCAGACAAGCTGACTGCAGCCGTAGCTCCCCGGCCCCAAGGTCTGGAGAAGCCTCCGGCTGCGTCGGCTCCGAGGCTGCTGCTGTCCGAGAAGGCGCTGCGGCCCGTCGACCAGAACGCTCAGCCAAAAGAGAGGGGAGCCGCTGCCGGGGAGGCCAATTCCCAGCAGAAAGAGAGGACCATGCTACCCGCTGAGCAAATCTCTTGGTCTGCTGGGAAGGCAGCAGCGCATGTCGGACAGGTACCTTGGCCTACGGAGAAACTACAGACGCACGAGCAAACCCACTGGCCTGCCGCTAAAGCCCTGATGCCTGCGGAGCAGTCTGCTCGGACAGCAGAGAAACTCCCTGAGTCAACTCTTCAGCCGGGCTGGGACGTGGCTCCGGCGCCCGCCGAGCAAACCCCATGGACATCGGAGAGGCTGTGTGTGTTCGAGCAGGCCCCTCGGCCCGCCCGCGAGGCGCCCGCGTCCCCCGAGCAGGTGCAGTGGGTTGTCAGGAACGTTCAGACAATTGACCAGATTTCTTGGCTGGCTGGAAAAGTACTGATTCCTCAGGAGCAGGACCCTTTGCCTGAACAAAACACGGCGCTAGCCCATAGCCAGGATTCTGTCTGTCGTGAATTGGCTGACTCAGAGCCAAAGTGAGGTTGATGGATATGGGAGGCAGGTTTCAGTCTTTTAATGTTTAGGGAGGGGGTTATTCCTTTATTTTATTTTATTTTTTATTTTTTTTAATTCACTTCCTTGAGCCCAGCCCCTACCCGTGCACATCCTATCCATATTCTCTCATGACATGAGCAAGGACATTCACTTAAGTCCGAGTGTGGCCCAGCCAAGGGGAGAGAGCATCCGTGACCTTTTCCTCTTCCTTTAACAAATGATAAAGCTGAAATAAAAGAGTCCACTCTGGATAAAATCTCAGATTCCATTGGAATGGTCACATTACTGATCCAGCACGTTCAAGCTCCAGGTCTAATTCACAGGTGGGTTCTCAAGTGCAGCTAGAGGGGGTCTTTTGTATTACTGTGTTTAGCAGAAGCAGATCAGTGAGGCTCCCCAGGACTGGAGATGTTCCAGGGATCAGATGAGTAATCAGGTGTGTTCCCTTGCTAGACAGTAGCAGCAGGGAAGGGCTTTGGCAGCTGCATGCCCAGTTCTGCCCCTGCAGGGTTGCGCTTTGCAAGGTCTGTCCCTTCATTCCCTGGATGCGCTGCGTGCGTGGTTCACCGAAGGGCAGGTGTCGTCTCCAGCTGAGCTAGGAGAGGAGCCCGCTGCACCCGGGCTGTGCAGTTCACTCCAGCAATAGGCAATATTCATTAAGGCTCCTTTATACAAAGCTGCAACTGTCCAGGCCCGAGAAATGGGAAATCTGAAGGTCAGAGGGGAGAGGGATCTTGGAAGAAGCCTTCTGGCAGTATTTTTTCATTCTTGTGTCTTAAACCTTTAAGGACATGCAAGTGTTTCCTGCATCTGAAAACATTGTGACCTATAAAGCAGCAATAGCAGAGCAGAGCGGAGTGAATTTCCCCAAGGTGCTGTGCACCAGCCCTGCGGGGTGTTGGTGCTCCCTTTGAAATTTCCATCTAGTCTCTTCTTGACTTCTGTCACTACCGTGAGCCAGCAAACACAGCGGGCTTTTCTTCGCTTGTCTCAGATGTGTTCAGGACGTGTTTGCGTCCTTTCCCAGCAGAGTAATGCACTGCAGAGCTGCGAGTGAAGCCTGTGCCATTCGCTCTGTAGCGCAGAGGCAAGAAAGCTGTGTCTGTTTCGGGACCCATCGAAACACCTTTCCCTTGGGTAGCTTCTGGCTTATCTACAACCAAAGGAGACTTGAATTAACTGGACTATTTTGGTGTGTGTGTGTGTGTGCGCGCGCGTGTGTGTCCTTCCAACTGAATAGTAGTTCTCACACTGGAACGCAGTGGGCTCTAGCAGCTGGCTGGCATTCTTTTTCCTTCTCTCCCTTTTCCAGTTAAAGAGGTGTTTTGCTCCTGGTGGTTGTCAGGCTGGTGTCCAGACTAGACCTGCTGAAAGCAGTGAATGACTTGAGTGTTGAGGCAGGAGTTTGCTTTGCCGTGACGCTCATGGGGCACAAGGTCGTCGCCCAGGGACCGAAGGATTGGCACCCTGTGACACCAGCCCCGCCGCCCTCAGAGCCAGGAGGAGGGCAGGTGTCCCCGGGTGGCACTGCCTGGCATTGCTGGGTTCGGTGTCCCGCCATGGGAAGCGCTGCCTGGCCAGCACCCCCTCCCACTCTCACAACACGTTACCTCCATGACTCGCCTGAGCTCCGCTGACACGGCTCCCACAGCCTCGGGGCGCTCCGTGCCAGCCCACCCGCCTCTTGTACAGCTCCAGTGTGTCCTTCCAGGGCCGGGCAGATATGTAGGTCTCCCCCAAGGACAGAGTTTACCTCCAGGCTGACCCTTTCCTCCTGATTTGGGAGCAGGTCATTGTTAGCCTTTGGCTTGCAAGTGCTTGCTGCTCCCGGAGCTGGGGGGTCTTTAGCTTTGCAGTGTTTTATGAAGGGAGACAGACACTTGTAGCAAGACGAGTCCCGATCCTCTCTCCTTTCCTGCTGTGTGCACCCAAGACAACGTCCTGCTGTAAAGGCTGGGTGTGCTGGGCACAAGGGGACATTGCCAGTGCTCTGGTGCATCCCTTCTCTAGTCTGAATCATTTCAGGTCCTTTGTAGAACAGCTAGCGACTTCAAAAAAAAGCTTCATGGCTTATGGAAACTTACTGTTTAATGTTGTTTTTCCGGGAAGACTGGCAGGTCAATTCCTGCTTGCTGCTGAAACTGGGGAAATACGAGCAGCTTGTGTTTCTGCGTGACTCCTGCACAAAGGGAATCAGGACAACTCCTCAGAACCATTGAGAGAGAAGATAAACTAAGGGCATTTATTAACTTTTTTAAACAAAATTAAGAAAAATGGTATTGAGGTTCAGTATATTAAGTATTTATCATGTGTGAGAAGGAAAAATAAATCTTGAATTTGCATTTATAGGCCTTCCCATGAGCTGGACTTAGTCATGTAGATTGTGTAAGTAGGGTTACCTCCGTGCCAGCCACCCAGCCAGCTACAGCTGTAACCAGAAAGGTATCTGCACTGCTCTGTCCAACTCCGCTTTGCATTGTCATGTGTTAACTAGTTATTTGTTTCATGAAAAATAAACTGTGAATATTTTTGGTGCAGGCTATTTTAAATCTGTATGATGGAGAAGTTCTCAATGAATTCTCGTAAGTGCAGGTTTGAAAAATCACTTCTATAAATCATGTGCTCAAACGCTAGGGTGAGGTTCGCAGCTGCGGAAACCTTGCACAGCAAGCTGTTACCGAGAACCGTGTTTGAACAGTGCACGTAGACTGAACTGTTGCATGGCGTGTCAAACCCGCAGCCTTATTCCTTGCATCCGACTTTACCCTGCCTCTCTTCTTGTCTCCCTTCATGCCTTTTCCATGAGGAACTCATTTTCCAGCTTGCTACCTTCCAGCTGCGTGTTGGAAAGTTGACTTCAACGGTAGCTGGGAGGGCGCGCAGTAAACCGTGACCGGCGTTTGGTAATGTTGAAAAGAGGAAGCCAGCAAGTGTTGAACCCCCACCCTTGTGCTCTCCTGGGTAATGTTGTGGCAAAGAGGGAGGGTTTTATAGATGTGCCCAGGGCTCGGAGGGAGATTAAATGCTCTAGGAACGACTGACTGGGCTGGGGCACCTCAGCAAAATGAGCAAGGCCTGGAAAGGCAGGAGATGGGTCCCTCTGTGCCCGACTGAGATGTTGCTCCTCTTACCAGCCTGTCTGTCACCTGTGGGCAAGCAAGGTGGGTGAGAGGGGCAGAGAGCTTTGGGCAGCACCGTCCTCCGTGGAAAATGGGGGCTGCCTCAGCCCTGCGGGGTTGTTGGTGGTGACCGGTGGCGCTTCGTGTGGGGCAGAGCGCTGCGCGGGGGCTTCCTCCAGCTGAGTTTCACCGGGTTGCGTCGCTGGACTTTTCTAACACGTTCGTGCTGGAGAGAGGCTCCCGGTGCTGGCCCGTGCTGCAAGAAGGGGCCCGTGCGGTGCTGTCTTTGCTGCCGGGCTGTAGCTCCGCTTGTAGAAACCCGTGACGTCCCACGGGGCATAGATCGGAATAGAGCCGTTCACCCGCAGGGAGCGGTGCGGAGCATCCGTGGAGGAGCGTGTGTCGGAGCGCAGCAGGGCTCGGGCTGCCGTCGTGCTCCTGGTGCCACCAGCCGCCCGGGCTCCCGGCCATCCCCTTGGAAGGGAGAATCCCAGGCTGAGGCATCTCAGATATGAGCTGGCTCACGCCTGCGCCCTCCAGTGCTGTTGCGAGTTAAAACTTCTCCTATATAAAGAATAACAGGTTCATTTCCATGCACGAGCTATCCAGGCAGTACTGTGGGAGCATGCGTTACAATTTAGGGTTTAACCCCCTTCCCTCCCTCCCCGCCACCTTCAGGCTTTCCTTTAAAGGTAGGGACAGTATTAAAACTTCAAGAGATCAGATATATGGTTAAAGCTGAAGAGAAGGAAAGAAACATGTTAAGGTGAGAAGATGCAGAACTAGGGTACTAGAAAAACGTTGAGACTGTTTAATTGGAGAGGGGGAAAAAAAAAAAAAGAGGCCTAACCTTAGTGCATCTGGGTTTAACGTGAGTGCACGGTTTGTATCTGTTGCTTGTACGTGGATGAGGCAGCCAGCATCACTACAGGGTAGAGGAGAGTTTTTTTGAGAGACCTCAGACCTTCCACACCTTCAGTTTGTTTTTAATTTTGGCCTTAACTTCTGAGTTTGCTTGATGTTTGGAATTAACCGTAATTGTAACCTGCTTGTAATGCGCTTTGCCCTAAATTACTGATGAGTCTTTCAGCCTTTGCCAGCGAGTGGATGTTAAAGCAAAGTGTCAAACGTGCAGCTACTCTGCCAGGAAGCTGCAGGGGCGGCCGCGGGGTCAGCGAGCTCTCGTGTCACTGTTGGTGATCCCCGGGGAGGTGCCGGTTCCCTTTGGTGCCGGCCCAGCCTCGCCGAGGGGCGCTCTGCGTTCCCGGGCCGCGGGACGCTGCAGGTTGGGGACCGCGGTGCCGCTGGCCGTGCGCGGGGACAGGACGGCAGTGCCCTCGGGAGGCGGGAGCCGCACGGGTGTGCTCTGCGGCGGAGCGAGGCACGGGGCCTCTCCAGGACCCTGGCGCGGGCTAGGGCAGCGGCAGTGATGGACAGGCCCTGCAGCACTGAATCTACCTCCGAGGGAAATCTCGAGAAACGCATGATGCTATGTCCTATTCCACAGTAAAGTCCTAATCAGTTTGCCCTTGGCTTAGCACTTGGGCTATTGTGGTGCTATTGTAAAACGTTTGGCAGCTCAGCACAGTCAGGCTGAAGTCACAACTCCCAGCGCTTGGGCTGGGGTTTTTCTCAGCTGAATCCTATCCCTGATACCTGGGGCTTGGGCTTTGGTGGGTGACAGCAGCAGGGCAAGGCACATCTCTTAAGCTCAGAGAGACTCAATTCCTCGGATTTGTGGTGGTTTTGAGACTCAGACCAGTGTGCCAGGGGGCCCCATTAGTGCAGAAAGCGACCGGAGCCATACCAACCAAGCCAGGCATCTGCTAACTGCATGTTCTTCGTGTCTGTTTGGTACTGAGCTGGTTTCAGTTTTGTTTTGTTTTGTTTTTCTGATGTTTCCTAGTTGTTGACTTCAAGGAACTGGGTTTTGTGTTTTTTTGGCTTTTTTTTTTTTTTTTTTTTTTTTTGACACTGGGAACGTACTAAAAGGCAAAGCAGCAGCATCAGGAGGCTCAAGGTGAAGCAAGGCTGGAGCTGAGGGCTGCCCTGGCCAGCACAGGCAGCACCGAGTTCCTGCCGGGCGGGGGGCGCTTCAGAAGTCGTTGTGCCGGGCGCGCTCGCGCGGGGAGCTCCCTTGGGTGCCCTGCAGCACCCCGGGGAAGGCGGCCCCATCCCGCCAGCCTTCCCTAGGGGAGAAGCCCTGCGGGTGCAGGCGCAGGAGGCCGCTCAGGAGCGTTAGGTGGGTGCTGGGTAGGAGCCGAGGGCGGCGCCGTTTTGGAGCAGCAGGACTCGGTGATAGTGGAGCCCGCGCGTGAGGGCCTCTTCACAGAGCAGGATGGGGGGAGCAGCCCCGGCGCGTTTCTCTGCTGGCATTGCCAAGCCCAGGGCCTGGAGGGGAGGCTCCTGCAGGGTCCCCTTTGGCAAAAGGAAAACGCAACTAAAGTGCCAGGACATGCGCCAGGGACGCGGGTGCTCCCGGGACACACGGAGTGTCCCGGAGCTGTCCAGGTCTTGTCCCTTCCACGCCGACAATGCCGGAGCGGGTGAGAGAAACCTACATCTTTCCAGCATGTATATTATTTTTAGAAGAGGGAGAGGGGAGAGTCTTGGACCATTGATTATTTCATTTTGCTCCCCTTAGACTGTGTATGTGAAACTTACAATGAAAAGAGGGTTGCCCTGCCCAGGTGCTCCCAGAACATGTACTGTAATTCTTTGTATATAGAAGAAAAATTACTGTAAAGTAAAGTTTAACTTTACTCTGGATGTCCTCTCGTGTTTTGTGTTGCTGCGGGGGTGCTGGCAGCAAGGGGCCGCGTGAGCGGAGCAGGGGAGGGAGCCCGACCGGGTCCCACTCCACAGAGAGCAGCTCGGCCGAGCGCAGGGTGCCCAGGGCGGCTGCAGAGCAGGTGCAGCGAGTTCACCAGGCCTCAGGGCACGGCCCGTGAGGGGATTATCAGCTCCGCTGGGCGAGGGGGCACCCGTCCCCAGAGCTCAGGCATCGCTGCGGGCTGGGGACCTTCCTTCCCCCCAGGCAGAGGCCTTGCACCCTTCGGGAAAGAGTTTTTCTTCTTGCACCTCCACAAACTCAACCTGCTGCTGTTTCACCTGTAAACCCGTTCTCAGACCACAATGCATTTTATTTACATTGTATACCTCAAAAAAAAAAAAAAAAAAGACATTTAAATAATCTGTAAAGGATCAGGCAGTATCTCCATGAGAATAAATTAACAGCTGCGCTGGGACGGAGCCGTGGCTCAGGAAAGCAGCTCTCTCGAGCACCGCGTAGCAGACCCGGGCGAGCGACCCGCAGCAGTCCCGTGTGCAGCCCCTGCCGCAGCGCCGCAGCAGCCTCCCAGCCCGTGCCGCCCGCCGCAGCTCCGCGCGCCCGGGCTGGGGAGACGAGCGCGGGCTGCAGGGCTGCGTTCCCTTTCCGTGTGCCGGGCAGCCCATGCAGCTAAAATACAGCAGGTAAAAAATAGGAAAAGTCTAGAGAGCACGGGCTGCCCGAGCCCACGTCAGGGATTCCCTTTGGGCAGACGGTCTCAGTGGTGGCAGCAGCTGTACAGGTAGGTGCCGCTCCTCTGGCCCAGGTCAACACCTTTCTCCTCTGAAAGAGAGCAGCAGGATGAGGGGGGTGTTGATACATACAGCACCACGATGCCAAGCGGAGTCCAAAAGGTTCCGGTCTCTGGCCAGGCCCTGGCTGCTGCAGAGCCAGAAGTTCCCTCTGGGAGAAATCTCTGGCACAATCAGGTTTAACACAACCCACAGCGAAACTGCAGGTCTCGTCACTATGGGACGTCCCAGGGCTGCAGGCAGGTGAGGACAGGCCCACTGAAGCGCTGGAAACAGGTAATGCAGCCAGGGAGGGTCGTTCTGGCTGCCTTCCCCCGGCCTCTCTCCGTCTCGGCACGCACAGGCCATGCACAGAGCCTGTTCTGTGCAACAGGGACACCACGGATGGGGAACTTCCTCTGAAGCTCTGCTGGAAAAACCCCAGTGCGGAGCCGCAGCAGCCTTGGGGAGGGTGTGCATGAGACTAGCGGGAACCTGGAGCCTCGTTCCCCTTCTGAGCACCCACAGAGCAGGGCGAGGGGCTGGGGCTTCCCGCGCCTCAGGCATTAGCAGGGCCAGGGCAAGGGAGGATCCTGCAAGGCTCTTCATGCACAGCCTCCCCCAGGGGCTTGGAGGTGCCCGCAGCCCGGGCCAGGCACCTGTGGAGGATGCTCCAAGGGGAGCGCCCCAACGTGATGCGCTCACCTGTCATCACCTGGAAGGCGGTGAAGTGTACAAAGTCATCGGCCACTTTCTGGAACAGCTCATCTGTGACAGGACAGAGCGCGTCAGTGTCCTCCCGCATGAGGCTACAGTTGGGAATGGCCGCAGGCAGGAGTCGGCCAAGGGCAGGGAGCGGGTGACACGGCCGGGTCTGGGGTCAGGGTGCGGGCCCTGCCTGGAGGGGGACACTCACCCACGCTCTGGCCCGTCTTACTGGAGGTTTCGAACAGCTCGGCCTTGATCTCTGAAACAATGAGCACAAGTTAGTGCCCATGGGCGCGAGATGCAGCCCCACGAGCTGAGCTCTCCTGCACGTGCGGCTGCTGTCTCGGAGAGGGTAAGTTGGCCGGAGCCCCGGACAGGGTTCAACAAGCTGCTCTCGCCACCCCGCTCTCCCCAGCTGGCTTGGCACCGCTTCCCAGCGCCCTCTCCCAGCCGTCCGTGTCCGCACCGTCAGGACACGCTGTCCTCAGGGGATTTCTTGGAAAGCCCACAGGCTCCTTGCACAGGGAGCCTAGGCCAGGCTGAGCCACAAGCTGCTCCTGCCATTCACCCGGAGCCGCTGGATGCGCGGCTGGGCTCTGCGCTGGGCAGTGGTGGTAGCCCCTTGCGCCACACAACTCCCACAGGAACCACAGCTACGTTTTCCAGCTACCCCAGCCCTGCTTGCCCCGGGGGAAGGCTGGACACTGGCAGGACACCCAGCGAGCTCCCAGGTGCCGCATGTGGTGACTCAAGCCCGGGGAGCAGGGAGGGAGTACGCAGAGACGCACCGTCTGCATAGTCCTGCACGTCGTGGAAGTCAACCCCGCGCTTCCTCCTGTCCTCTTCCAGCAGGTCGCTCTTGGTGCCGCACAGGTAGATGCGGCAGTTCTGCGGCAGGCCGAGCAGCGCCAGGTCGGACGTGCCCGTGCACCCGTGCACCGCCACCAACCCGACCTCCCTCCCGTCCCCAGCGCAGCCGCACGCGGCAGCGGGGTGAGCGCGAACAGGCTGCAGCCCCTGCCCTGCCGCAATGCCCTGACGCCCAGCGCAGCGAGACCCATAGTGAGTTTCCCTACGCCCAAGCGGCACCGCGTCCTGCTCGCTCACAGAAACAGCTCCATGCAGGAGGGTGAGCCGCTGTTCCTGCACGTCCTCGGCACATCCCGAGCGCCCTTCCCAGCCCAGCGGTGCGAGCCCTTCGCTGCCATTTACCTCCTCGAAGTTCTGCAGCTCGTTCACCCAGAATTTGGCCCGCTGGAAGCTGCTGCTGTCAGTGAGATCTGCGAGGGGACAGCGAGGCTCTGCCCCAGGGCCCCCCGCACCATTCCGCCCTCCCTCCCCAGCAGAGCCCGTGCCCCAGCACCAGCCCCTGCGCCCGCAGCCCCTGCGCTGCGCCGCTGCGGCCGGGGGGCCTGCAGCCTTTGCGGCCGCTGCCGCCGCCTTCCTCTTCCTCCGAGCGGGCCTCCCCGCGCGCGGCGCCCTTACCGTAGCACACGACGGCAGCCCGCGCGCCGCGGTAGTAGATCCGGCTCATGGCCTCGTACCGCTCGGAGCCGGCCGTGTCCTGGGGCGCGCGGGGCAGCGGTGAGCGGAGCGGGGACCCGGCTCGCGCCGCGGCGCCGCC